>JADBJO010035326.1:10000-12392 GCA_016801955.1 Conus betulinus | reverse complement strand
TTTTTTTAGTCTTCAAAGTCTCTGAGGATTTTGTGATGATCGACCACCCTACGATGGGCAGTTACCACAGTTGGAACTCCGTTCTGAAAAATGTCTGCGTGGGAAATGGAAGGATTTCTTTGGACTGGGCTGAGTTGAGCTCCCCCGTGGATGCTTTGCTGGCACTAAGAATTCTGTGCTGTGGTGCGCTCGCTACCCCGTTTGTTGGTGACATACTGGGGCAGGGAGATGGTGCTCCCGGGGGTGACGTGTGGTTGAGGTCTTTTTACTTGGGGGGGAGGACTGTGCGCTCAGATCGGAAGACGACGGGATGTACCAAGTGGGTCAACGAGCCGGAAGAGGGATTTCTGCTGAAGGTTAGATAACTCTTTCGGAAATCGTCTCCCTTGGGGGTTTTTTTGTTTTTTTTTTTTTCGGGTCATGATTGAACTGGTTTTGTGATTTTTTTTTTTTTTTTTTTTTTTTTTTTTTTTTTGCAGAGTTTTGTTCTGTGTGGGTTGCTGTATGGGTTAAAACGACGTTGAAGCGAAAAACTGGACCCTTGAAAGAATTAAACAAATGAAGGACAAAATAAAAGAGCTGTACATCTCTGTCTGTCTGTCTGTCTGTCTGTCTGTCTTGTCTGTCTGTCTCTTCTCCCTCTCTGTCTGTCTGTCTGCCTGTCTGTTGCTGCATTGTTTTGATATCTTGTGTCTACTGTTTTGTGTTTTCCTTGATGTTCCTTTTCTTTCCCGAAGGCGAGATCTATTAAGGCTTTTATCTGCTTTTTATTTACTGTCAACAATAAACAACTGCAACAAAATCCCCTCCCCCCTCTCTCTCTCTCTCTCTCTGTCTCTTTCTGTCTCTGTCTCCCCTCCCCCCTTTCACACACACACACACACACACACACACACACACACACACACACACACACTCGCACAAACACAAGAATACACACACTCACAGACACACGTACCGCAAAGACAGACAGACAGACTAGCTAAGACAAGAGTCAGAGAGAGAGAGAGAGAGAGAGAGAGAGAGAGAGAACGAGAGTGACTCCAAGACTCGGACTGACGAGTGTATGGGTTTTGCTGTGTGTGTGTGTGTGTGTGTGTGGTGGTGTTTCTGTGGGAGTATTGCGGAACTCGCAGTGCAGAGAGGTTGGAGCTCGAGCCAGTCCACTCTGTCTGACAGGTGTGGTGTGCTTGTGTGTTTCAGGTGATGACGACATGCGTACCACAGGTCAGCAATGATCTGGTGAGTTGTCCCCCTTTCGCTTTTTTGTCAATTCTAAGTGTCTGTCGGTCTGTCCGTGTCTGTCGGTCCGTCTCTTTCTTTCTTTCCTTTCTTTCTTTCCCCTTTCTTTCCTTTTCTTTTCATTTCTTTCTTCTACAGTCTCTTTTTCTTTCTTTCTTTCTTTCTTTCTTTCTTTCTTTCTTTCCTTCTTTTTTGTTCTTTTCTTTCCTTCTCTCTCACTGCTTCTTTCTTTCTTTCTTTTCTTCTTTCATTCCTTCTTTCTTTCCTTTCATTCCTTCTTTCCTTTTCCTTCTTTCTTTCTTTCTTTCCTTCTTTTTCTTTCTTTTTTCTTTCTTTCTCTTCCTTTCTTTTCCTTCCTTTCTTTCTTTCTTTCTTCCTTCTTTCTTTCTTTCTTTCCTTCTTTCTTTCTTTGCTTTGCTGCATTCCTTCTTTCTTTCTTTTTTTTTTGTTTCCTTCTTTTCTTTTCTTTTTTCTTCTTTCATTCCTTCTTTCATTCCTTTCTTTCTTCTGCTTGCATTCTTTCTTTCTTTCTTCTTCCTTCTTTCATTCCTTCTTTTTTCCTTCTTTCTTCCTTTCTTTCTGTTCTTCGAAGGACACTGCTCGGTGGATGTCAGTGTTAGTGCCTGTTTGCCTGTTTGTTGTCTGTAATGTACATTTCCTGTTTCCATTTGTCTCATACTTTTAAGTCAAGTCTTCCACCCCCCCACCCCCCTTTCCCACCCCCGTCCCCACCCCTTCCATCCCTCTTCTCTTCCCTTTCTCTCTCATCCCTCCACCACCACCCCCCACCACCCTTCCCCGTCTCGTCTCTGACATTCCACCCTGCAGCCTCCAACCACTGTCTGTCTAAATCCTTATTGCTCCCCTCTCTCTCTCTCTGTCTGTCTGTCTGTCTGTCTGTCTGTCTGTCTGTCTGTCTGTACTGTTTTCTCTGTCTGTCTTTCTATCTCTCTCTCTCCTCACTCTCTCTCTCTCGCTCTCTCTCTCTTTTCTCTCTCTCTCTCTCTCTCTCTCTCTCTCTCTCTCTCTCCTCTCTCTCTCTCTCTCTCTCTCTCCTCCATCTCTTCCTCTTCCTCCTCCTCCTTTTTCTTCTTCCTCTTCTTCTTCCTTCTTCTTTTTCTTATTCTTATTTCCAACTCAATCATTTTTT
>JADBJO010035325.1:0-7500 GCA_016801955.1 Conus betulinus | reverse complement strand
ATGTGCTTAAGAGGGTAACTAACAGTATGTGCTTAAGAGGGTAAATGGCGAATAATTAATGCTTCTCAAAATGAGCCTTCAGCAAGCTTATAGTCTCCAAGAGGGAGACAATCTCCAGTGGGGAGGAAACTCACTAACATATAACTCCTGGTCAGATACCGGTATGTTGCGAAAACCCGATTGTTTCTCTTCAATGACCGCGGAAAACTGTGGTAACTTGACTCCTCTGCCTTTTTCGGTTTTAAGAAGAATGCTGTCCCAGAAAAAGGCTGGTGTGCAATATCATAGTATGTTTGTTGAGTTTTCTAAAAAAAACTAACCAAAGGTGCCACCTAAGAAGCAAAAGAAAATCATGAAAGAGCAAAACAAACTACATTTTCTTGTGAAAAGTAGAAAAATATAAATAGATAACCTCTTAAGACACAAGTGCTGAGGGCCAGTTTTTGGAATGAATCTGCAAGGGACAAAATTATAATAGACTAATAAATTCCAAGGATAAGAAAGTAAATAACTGGGGAATAACTGGGGATCTTCATTTTCTCCTTTTAGGCTGTTTATTTGCAAATGGAGTTTGTCGGTCTTCAGTTCAAACACAACTCCCTCTACCATCTCGAATCCTTCCGTCAACTTTGCATTCAGTTTAGAGATGTCCTCCCCTGATTTGCCTAATACCTTCCTGAACTGAACTTAACAGTCTGAGTTTGTTGTTTGTTTCTTCTCATTATTTTCTGCACAGACATGTCCTTCTTCCAACACTTCGCCTACTTCATTTTTTTTTTTTTTGGGGGGGGTGGGGGGTGGGGGGGGGGGGTAGTTTGATATTGTTTTTACTTTCACGGTTTCCGGACTTGAAGAAATATCACTAACTGAAGCAGTTCGAAGAGGGAGCTTGAACATTGTCCTTTGGGCTGCGTTTTCACAAAGTATTTAGTGACAGAGGTGCACATACTGGAATCCTGTCCACACGAAATTCTGCACGTTAAAGATACTATGTAGGAATCCTCATTTTCACAAGCGTCACGAGGCATATCACAAAGGTCACACACACAAAGTGCTGCACCCCTTGCTTGCCCCTCAAACAAGCTTGCTTGTCAAACAGTTTCAGTTGTCAACACACTCCATTGCAGACTGATGACTGGACAAGAGAGTGGGACGAATAAAAAAAAAAAAAAAAAAAAACCCCCACGTCTGTTCAGCTCGTCGAACGAAGTCAAGCTCTTGTCTCTTAAAGTTGATTACTCACCCACCACCCCTGACATCCCACCTCGCTATTCTGTTCCCATCGCATCAAGGCATGAATAAGATAGAAATGATTCTTGACCGACGATCTTCTGTCAAGTGTGTTACGCGATATACGTGTACCTGCGCAGTACGTGTTCTACGCAATTTTTGGGCGTGTTTCATGAACTGCGCAACCTCGTTGCAGAATTCATGACCTCTGCAACGAGGTTGTGCAATTCATGAAACACGCGAAATAGCATCGCCCATGAACTACGCACAGGGAGCAAACTCGGTTGTAACCTCATGAATTCCATAAACTACGCAAACAAGCTAAGTCTCTATGTCCACACAAGAATGATGAATAGTAAAGGCAGAGAAAAGAAGGGAAAAAATAGACCTATACGTCATGAAGTCATTTGAAGAAAAAAGAAAAAGAAACACCCGAAGGTGCTGGGGAGGACCCAGAGAAGCACTGTCTTCACCTGCCTTTAGAGCAGTCCTGTACCACCCTTGGAGGCCTGCGCTGTGCTGACGATGGTAGGCACGCGCAGGACACTCCATTAAGATATCAAGGGACATAACTGCTCCTGAACAGAGGTAAATCAGACTACAGGATGCAACTCATAACAGCCTTAAAGTAGCATCCCCATGGGTGTACCAGCCCGTATTTCATGACTGCAGAACCCACCGGCGAAAAACACCCACCCTCCAGCTGTCGAGCACACCCACAGACCCAAACCACCCCTGCCCACGGGCAGATGAAGACAGTGCCACTCCAGACACAGCCAAGCTTTCGCCATACGGTCTTATGTGCCCTCAAGAGAGAACCTATTGTGTCCATTTCTGGACTGGACCGTGTTCAGCGCAAGTCATCAGGCAAGTGCATGATCACACAGAGCTGAGTATATGAAGTGCCTGAAGCAACACACCAGGCAACAGGTAAATGTTTTCAGATACTTCAGTCATTTGCCAGAGGTGTATTGTTTTGGTCACTGTCTCTTTTTGCTGACAGTATGTCAGTGAGTGGCTGACAGTATGTCAGTGAGTGAGTTCACGTCGAAGGATGTCTGTCTGTCTGTCTGTCTGTCTGTCTCTCTCTCTCTCTCTATCTATCTATCTATCTCTGTCTCTGTCTCTCTCTGTCTCTCTCTCTCTCTGTCGCTGTCTCTGTCTGTCTGCCTCTCTCTCGCTCTTCTCTCTCTCTCTCTTTCTCTCTCTCTCTTTCTCTCTCTCTCTCTCTCTCTCTCTCTCTCTCTCTCTCTCTCTCTCTCTCTCTCTCTCTCTCTGTTGTGTGTGTGTGTGTGTGTGTGTGTGTTTTTCTGTTGCTGTCTCTCTCTGTCTGTCTGTCTGTCTGTCTGTCTGTCTCTTTCTCTCTCTCTCATCCCCCCCCTCTCTCTCTCTCTCTCTCTCTCTCTCTCTCTCCTCTCTCTCTCTCTCTCTCTCTCCTCTCTCTCTCTCTCTCAGAGCATGAAGGATGGGTCATTCTCGTTCATCCTGTATTACCAGAAGCACCTGAGCAAGGTCCACTTGCTGCGTCCTCTGGAGACCAAGAGTGCCATAGACGTTGCAAGAGAAACTTTTGCTTCTTTTCTTGGATTTCGGTGCTCCTAGAGTTCTGCAAAGTGGTAATGGTAGAGAATTCACCACCAACGTAATTGAAGAACTTGCCAAGATGGGGCCTGAGCTGGTTTTGGTCAATGGACGCCCACGCCATCCCCAAACCCAGGGTTCCGTCGAGAGGTCCAATGGAGTGACGAAAGACAAGCTTACGGCTTGGATGACAGACCATCGTTGTCCAGATTGGTCTTCAGGCATACGATTTGTCCAGTGGCAGATGAACTCAGTTGTTAGTGAGGCAACTGCTAAAGAACCATAACTGTGATGTTCGGCAGAAAACCGTGTATTGGTTCGGCATCATCTGTACCCATTGAGTTTCTTCAGAAAATAGGAAGTGGGGTGTAAGAAGGCCAGCTCCTAGGTATGACAAACGGACATGGCGCAGGGCAGACTGACGTCACAGGACATGATAGACAGACTGGCGCAGGGCAGACTGACGTCACAGGACATGATAGACAGGCTGGTGCAGGGCAGACCGAAGTCACAGGACATGATAGACAGACTGGCGCAGGGCAGACTGACGTCACAGGACATGATAGACAGACTGGCGCAGGGCAGACCGACGTCACAGGACATGATAGACAGACTGGCGCAGGGCAGACTGACGTCACAGGACATGATAGACAGACTGGCGTTATGGTTATGGAACACGATGGTCAAAAATGACTTCACAGGACAATGTACTCATAATACAGAACAGGATGGATACCATGCAGTCACAGGACAGGGGAGACAGACAGACATAACAGAGATCACAGAACGTGTTGGACAGACTGACGTTATTAAGGTCAATGTAGAAGGTGGGCAAGACATCACAGAACGGGGCGTAGTTGATGTTGTTCTACAGGACGGACAGACTGACGTTACTGAGGTCATCCTACAGAAACATCAGATTGAAGTTTCAGACCTCATGGAACATGATGGACAAAATGACGTCACAGGACATGACGGACAAAATGACGTTACTGGACATGACGGACAAAATGACGTTACATGACATGACGGACAAAATGACGTTACAGGATATGACGGACAAAATGACATCACTGGACATGACGGACAAAATGACGCGCGTGCACACACACACACACACACACACACACACACCACACACATATATATATATATATAATAACTAATAAATTCCAAGGATAAGTACCGAGCACCATTCCAGCAACTTACAGACCAGCTTGGTGTTGCAATAACTGCAAGAAATATTGAATTATAAACAAAGCTTGCTCTTATGTCTTAGATTGTAGTAGAAATAGGGGGTGATAAGCATTCACATCTGTAGTGGTAGATCATTCTCTGCCTAACTAACAGTATGTGCTTGAATGGGTGAATGGGGAATAATAAATGCTTCTCAAAATGAACCTTCAGCAAGCTTATAGTCTCCAAAGAAGGAGACATCTCCAATGGGGAGAAAGCTCACTAGCATATAACTCCTGGTCAGATACCGGTATTTCGAAACCTGATTGTTTCTCCTCAGTGACCGCGGAAAGTGGTAATTTGACTCCTCTGCCTTTTCAGTTTTAAGAAGAATGCTATACCAGAAAAAAGGCTGGTGTGCAATACCGTAGTGTGTTTGTTGAGTTTTCAAAAAACCAACCAAAGTGTCACCTAAGAAGCAAAAGAAAATCATGAAAGAGCAAAACAAGCTACATTTTCTTGTGAAAAGTAGAAAATATAAAAAAGATATCCTCTTAAAACACAAGTGCTGAGGGCCAGTTCTTGGAATGAATCCGCAAGGGACTAAATTACAATAAACTAATAAATTCCAAGGATAAGTACCGAACACCATTCCAGCAACTTACAGAACAGCTTGGTGTTGCAATAACTGCAAGAAATATTGAATTATAAACAAAGCTTGCTCTTATGTCTTAGATTGTAGTAGAAATAGGAGGGGGGGGGGGGGGGGATAAGCATTCACATGTGTAGTGGGTAGATCTGCCTAACTAACAGTATGTGCTTGAATGGGTGAATGGGGAATAATAAAATGCTTTCCCATTATTCCCCATTCACCCATTCAAGCACATACTGTTAGTTAGGCAGAATGATCTACCACTACAGATATGAATGCTTATCACCCCCCTATCTCTACTACAATCTAAGACATAAGACCAAGCTTTGTTTATAATTCAATATTTCTTGCAGTTATTTGCAACACCAAGCTGGTCTGTAAGTTGCTGGAATGGTGCTCGGTACTTATCCTTGAATTTATTAGTTTATTGTAATTTAGTCCCTTGCGGATTCATTCCAAGAACTGGCCCTCAGCACTGTGTCTTAAGAGGATATCTTTTTTATATTTTTCTACTTTTCACAAGAAAATGTAGCTTGTTTTGCTCTTTCATGATTTTCTTTTGCTTCTTAGGTGGCACCTTTGGTTAGTTTTTTTGAAAACTCAACAAACATACTACGGTATTGCACACCAGCCTTTTTCTGGTATAGCATTCTTCTTAAAACCGAAAAGCAGAGGAGTCAAATTACCACTTTCCGCGGTCACTGAGGAGAAACAATCAGTTTCGAAATACCGTATCTGACCAGGAGTTATATGTTAGTGAGCTTCCTCCCCATTGGAGATGTCTCCTTCTTTGGAGACTATAAGCTTGCTGAAGGTTCATTTTGAGAAGCATTTATTGAAGGTGGACTCTGCAAGATGTAGTGGGGGATGGGTACAGGGTGTGGTGAAAGGTGAAACTACAGGAAAAAAAAAAGAAAATGTGCCGTCGTTTTTATATTGATGTAGTCTACTATGACGTCAATAGTATTAATGTCATCGCTGCTAAGGAGATGTAAGTAGCATTGGTTCCTGAATAAGCCTTTTGGCGAAAGCTTGGATAAAAAAAATGAACTCTGTGGGCGGTGTTGACAACTTATTTATATATATATATATCTATATATATATATACACAAATATATACATATATATGTACATATACATGTATACATACATATACATACACATATATAACATTCTGTATTATGTCCAAAGGGACTGCTTTATGCATTGTAACATTTTTAGGGTGCTGTAATCATACTTGTACTCGTATAATGTACAATGTCATAATCATTCGTAATTCATTCTGGGCCTGCTAACATCGGCGTATATGGGGCCATTTGGAAAGGAAATCGTTATATACACATTTTTTCAAGCAATGTATTCTGTTTTATATCTGCATTTTTAGCTTTTTTAAGAAATACTTGCAGTCTGGGTGATTTCTGTTCTGTTCTACACTGATATAGATAGTGTTTTGGCAAATAATACAATAAAATAAAATACATGGTCTATATGTATATCTTTTATCAAATCCAACTAAGGCTAATGGTTCAGTTATCTGCAAATTAAATGCACACATACATTTTTCATTCATCAAAACCACCAGCGTTTTCCCCAAAAATGTTGTTTGACCGTACAACACACTAAAACAGATGTGTGATACTGTCCTTAACAGAGGTACAGAAGGTACAAACATTGCTGTTCAATATACTCATCTTTTTTCAGCACGCACAACATTAGTACCAAGACATCTGTGTATTACTACCCATCGTGTATTATTTCTGTAACCATTTCATTTTTATGTCAGAATTTTTACTAAGATAAAGAAAACAAACGTTTTCCAGTCATTTTCAACGTTCAATTTTTATATCCCAGTTCGTACAGATTTTCGGGTGTGTATGATTATCTATAAAAAAAACGTTAATATATAATATTGACCCTTTAAAAAACTGACGTTAACTTTTTGTAACATACATGCATATTTAAACATTTATTAGTATTTTCAACTTGATTTTTTGGTTTTTGTATATATTCAATTTTAGCTGCTTTAAAACCAGAAAAGTGACAAAATTAATGTTTATATCATACTTTTTTTTAAACTGTTCATAAGAAATAAACTGGAATTCTCAAGCAAAAAATGAGCAATACAATATATGCTCTTGTTGTTCCAGCATGCTTTTCCCCAAATTGTCTTTTTCCCTACTTGTATTTCTGTTTTAAAGACTGTATAAAAGACTGGTTCCACAAGGAGTTCATAAGAAGTCTTACAGTTAAACTTTGTAGAAAAAATGTGTGTATGTACGCCATACATACCTCTGTCCACAATACATTTTTGATTTACAGAAGGAAGACGAAAAGTATTTTCTTGGTCTATATTTTTCAATATCGTTTAAAAAAGTGGAAAGTTAGATGTTATAGTAGTTTTCCCATTTGTGATGTGTTGTGTCTGAACTTTTTGCAGCCAGCCCACGTCACTTTTAGGGAAGAAGCAAAAGACGTTTTTCAATTCTGGTAGTCCAAGACCACCGTTTTGGGATACTTTTTTGTGAGCAGCAGTTTTTCTATTTATTTTTGTCCTGGTTTTTTTTTTTTTATTCCACACAAATTTGTAACAGTAGCTTTTGTAAAGTCTGAAAAAAAGTGCCAGTTGGGTTAGGTAGTAAATATCCACAAATGGATGAGTTTTGATAAAATAAGCGATTTTAAAAACTGGCCACTGCCCAAAGGAGTTATTGCTTCTCACTCTGCCCAAAGGAGTTAGTTAGTCTTCTCAACAACCAAATCTTGAGCCAAATGTTTCACACTGCTACTATTTTTTTCAGAATAATTAATATCTGCACAGTTTTTGCAAATCGGTTGGTAAACCAGATTCCAAGAATTTTAGA
>JADBJO010035324.1:5000-12394 GCA_016801955.1 Conus betulinus | reverse complement strand
AGTGGACAAGGCTAATGTCATCCACAACATTAAAAATAAGAAAAAGCATGCAACTGCTGGAAGCAGACGTGTGGGTCAGATTGATGACCATCACCAGCTCTGGTCGGGTCACGGACGTTCTAGAACCTTGGAGAGCTGGCACCCTGTGTTGGTCCCGAGAGGAGGGGGGGAGCCAAAGAGCCCAGAGAGGGCGGGTCGGTGGAACCGCCGTTTGATGGCGGGTGGGGTTGGGCGGAAGGGGTGATCTTTGGTGCTGAGGGTTCGGGCGGACGTCCACCAAGGGAGGGTGGATTGTTGAAACCTGTCTCAAAGGGCAGGAAGTCGGGTTGAAGACGGATCGTGAGAAACAGGTGAGGAAATTGCCGTGACGGGGGCTGACATAGAATCTCTCTCTCTCTCTCTCTCTCTCTCTCTCTCTCTCTCTCTCTCTCTCTCTCTCTCTCTCTCACTTTGTCTTTGTCTGTCTGTCTGTCTTTCTATCTCTCCCCAACCCCCCACCCCACCCTCACCCCCCATCCCCCACCCACCCCCGTCCGTACGTCCATGCGTCAATCCGTCCGTCCGTTCGATCGGTCTGTTTCTCTCTGTCTCTGTCTGTCTGTCTTGTCTCGGTCTCTCTCTCTCTCTACGTCGCTATACGTCTGCTATCCCTTTCTCTGTCTGTCTTTCCACCGCCCCCCCCCCGCCCCCTCTGACTGGAGGAGCGATCAGTCAGTCAGCCTCTCTCTCCCTATCTCTCTCAGACCTTCTCTCTCAAGATCAAATCTCTCTCCTCTCTCTTCGCTCTGTCTCCTCCGTCCGCCTCCTTCCTCTCTCCTCTCTTTGTGTTGTGGCGGCGTGCATGCGTGCGTGCTGCATGCGTTGCGTGCGTGCTGCCTGCTGTGTGTGTGTGTGTGGGTGTGTGTGTGTGTGTGGTGGTTGTTGTATGTGTAATGTGTGTTGTGTGTGTGGTTTTTGTTTGTGTTGGTGTTGTGTTGTGTGTGTGTGTGTGTGTGTGTGTGCGTGCCGTGTCTGGTGTGTGTGTATGTGCATGTGCTGTGTGCGGGTGCGCACGCGCACGCGTCCGCTTCTGTCCCGTCGGCGATAGTCCGTGTGTGTGGGTGTGTGTGTTGGGTGTGTGTGTGTGTGTGTGTGTGTGTGTGTGTGTGTGTGCGGTGCTTGCGGGCGTGCATGCGGCGCCGCGCGTTCACGTATTCTGCCTCGTCGCGTAATTCGCGCGCCTGCGCGCGCGCGCGCGCGGTGTGTGTGTGTGTGTGTGAGGTGTGTGTATGTTGGTGAGCGAGAGGAAGAAGCGACGAGAACAGGACGAGAGATATAGAGAGGAGGACAGACCGGAGAGATGAGAGGAGAGAGAGCGACTGTGTGTGTGTGTTGTTGTGTGTTTGTTTTGTGTGTCGTGTCGTGTGTGCACGTGCGTGCGTGGCGTGCGTGTGTGTGTGTTTGTGTTTGTGTGCGGCACGCGCGCGCGCGTGCGCATGCCGTCCTTTTGGTCTCGTGGAGCATTAGCGTGTGGTGTGAGTGTGTGTTTGGGTGTGTGGGGTGTGTGTGGGTGTGTGTGTGTGGTGTGGTGGTGTGTTGAGTGTTGGGTGTGGTCGCCACTGCGGGTGTGTGTGCACGCGTCTCGAAGTACTCGTGTGGTGTGTTGGTGTGTGTGTGTGTGTGGGTGTGTGTGTGTGTGTGCGTGTGGTGTGTTGTGTGTGTGAGTGTGAGTGTAGGCGCCCGACGCCGGTAAATATGCTATAATATATATATGAGAATATATATATATATATATATATCTATATATGTGTGTGTGTGTGGGGGTGTGGGTTGGTGTGTGTGTGTGTGGTGGTGTGTGTGGGTGTGTTGTGAGTGAGTGAGTACGTGAGTGAGTTGTGGGTATGTGTGTGTTTGTTGTTGTGTGAGGAGCTGTGTGTGTGTGGTGTGTGCGTGCGTGACGTGTGTGTGTGTGCGTGTGGCGCTGTGTGTGGGTGTGTGTGTGTGTGTGTGTGGGTGTGTGTGTGTGAGTGTGTGTGTGTGAGTGAGTGCAGTGGCTGTACGTGCAGTTGGTTTTGTGTGTATGTGTTTGTTTGTTGTGTGTGAGTGATTATGGTGTCGCTGTGATGTGTGCCACTGTGTGTGATTTGTGCTGTGCGGATTCTTGGTGGTTGTGTGAGTATGTCCTGTTGTGAGTGTGTGAGTTTGTTGTGTGAGTGCGCTGTGTGTGTGTCGTGTGTGGTGTGTGGTATTTGTGTGTGATTGCTAAGCTGTCCTTGCGGGATGTGTGTGCGCGCGCGCACGACCGGGTGAAGACGAGTGTGTAGTGTGTCTGGTGTGTGTGGGTGTGTGCCCATTGCACATGCACGCGCAGCATCAACTGCCAGCGCGCGCCAGCTGCTTGCGATCTCAATAGCCACACAACTGAAAAGAGGCGTTAACAGAGCTCAGAACGTAGCAGCCGGTGTGCATATCTAGCCTCTGTGGCCATCTCATGATGACTGGTCCCACCGTGGGGACCGCATTGCGTGCGTCTGCCTCAGCCAGAGAGGTGTAGTGGCATCAACACACTGTGGCCGCGCCGACGCGCCCAGACAAGACGGGTGTAGAGGCGCGGCTACCACACACTTCACCCGCAACCATCCCATTTCTCGTCCTACTTCCCCCTCTTGACATGCAAAGTTCGTTTCTAGCTAGACATCGTCGGCGAGCAGTTCTCCCGTAGTATCATTTAGTTTTGCACGACCATCCACAGTGCGAGAACGTGGCTTTCGTCTTCGCCCAGTTGCCTTCTTCGGTCGCCCCCGCTTATCTCCCCCATGAGTACGCAAGCCATCGCCTATGCACCCAATCGTCATTACCCTACATTAAATTGACGACGCGCTACAGCGCGATATCTGCTGCCGTCTCAACTTCTATTTACAACGGGCTTTGACAGACTGGTGTAATGTTCTGCAACTGTCCACACCCATGATACTTATGTGATACCGGACACCCGCTTTCCTCAACTTCACAACTATATTTGTTTGTGACAAACCGTAACCCCGCAAATCGATCTTGTCTGGGTTTCCGCCACTACACCACTTGTATTTTGGAAGTAGTTTGGTTGCTGTACAGTTGTCAGAATTTCGCATTAACATTGCCTTCTTTGCACATATGATCGTACTAGACATTTAACCTATCCTGGTTTTTTCAGTACTTACCCCACTGCTGATTTCACCTTAAATCCAGTCAATGTATTTTTCCCTGAGCATGGACTCAGGTTGAAGCTTGGTTCTCCAGGAATCATGAGTCATAGCCCCCCATCGCGCCTCATTCGACACCTCGTGGTGCGTACCAGAAATTGGTATTTCATATTAATTCATAAATTCTCAGTAATGTTGTTCTATTAAGGTACTTCTTGAACTTCGGATTTTGAATGACTTTTTATCTACAATTATTTGAGAACTTGTAACAGTTGTCAATTCTCACATAAGCAACAATAGCCCCTTATCCGAATCGCCCCCCAAGGAACAACCGTAAAAACACATACAACATTCCGTCGGAAAGTCAGGTGTCCCCCCCTGCATGACACTGAGGGGCCCCTTATCGGCACGGGTGTTGTATTACCTGTGTAGTCATCAAGGGATACGGTCACAGAGGTATATTGTTCACTTGACCGGCCTGCTACTCCTTGCACAATACTTATGCTGTAGTGTTTCGATCGCACCACTCCCACACTCCTCAATCAGACTCATCGAATTCTGGACTAGCATCGATTTCAACATTGCGATTGTGGGGGAGGGAGGGGAAGAGGATCCATTATAAAAAGTGAATTTCACCGTGAGTCACGGCACAGAGTGACACGAAAAGAAATTGAAAATGACTGTAGTGGCAGTAAGTAATTACTAGCAGCACTATACCTATCGCAGTTATCAATATTATTTGTCGCTGACAACGAGTACTAACTGCTGGTGGTGCTTCGCTACGACGACTCTTATTAGTACTACTATCACTGCTGCTGCTGCTGCCGCTATTTGCCCAGTACATCACGAAAGTTATGACAAGACGATCTAACAACATTGTGTCAACAATGGAGCTGACCACACACACACACACACACACACACACACACACACACACACACACACACACACACATCATGCCTAACAGTTAGGGAAGTCATAGACTAAATAAAAGAGTAATGGGTAAGGGTCAGAAAGCTTCTTCGAAGAAACAATTTTAAGAAAGTGTTAACACTTGTGGTCAGGTCTGCTTGGCGAACAGAGAAGGGGAGCTGGTTACAGATGGAGGGACCCCAGTATGAAAGGAAAACGTTGGCCGTAGGACTTAGGCGTAAAAGAAGGAAGCCTTTACATGCAGTTGTCAGAAAGAAGAACGTTGGCCGTTTGGTTTGGGCCTGACCTAAAAGAAGGGAATCTGTAGATATGGATGTCAGCAGCAGAACGAAGATGAAGAGGTGTGGACGGACTGAAGGGCTCAGAGTGACAGGGCTGGAGCCTGGCCTTCAAGCGACTCAAACGTCAGAAGAGAGAGAGGTTGGAAAATATCCTTTGGTCAACGTGCGGCCGGCAAAGGCGAACAACAGACACAGGTGCAATGGAAGCAAGTCACGCAGCACAGTTCTGGATTTTATTGAGGCTAGATCTCCAGCACAAGAAAAAATAAAAACCGTTATCTGGGTGTACAATTGACAAAAGAGCGCAGAATAGTAGAGACAGCTTCTTCATTAACACAGGAACGGAAGGAACCGATTCTTCTGCGCTCGACGTGGAAGGTGCAACTAATGCAAGGTGAGGAGAGTTGTTGAAACCAGAGTTTGGGTCAACCCATGCACCCAGATTCTCACCCATTGAGAACATCTATTTTTTTTATTTGTCTTGTTTGCATGCTAAAGAAAGAACAGATGAATGAAAGAAAGAAAGAAAAGAAAGAAAAGAAAGGCGCAACCGAGTATCTTACAGTGAAAGTAACACAGTGTCAGGCGTGCACACCGAATATCCCACACTTTACGATGAAAGTAACATAGTGTCAGGCGTGCACCGAGTATCACACACTTTACGGTGAAAGTAGCACAGTGTTGTGCGTGCTTCAGGTATTCAACATCTTACAGGGAAAGTAACAATGCCAGGGGTGAAATGGGTATCACACATCTTACGGCAATAGTAACATGATGCCATGTGCGCACGGATATCCTACACATCACAGATGAAGCAACATGTCGCAAGAAATGCATTGCAGCCTTCCTTTTACGGCAAAAAAGCCATGGATACCAGTGCACACTTTACGGCAGAAAACCATGGATACCAGTGCACATTTTACGGCAAAAAACCCATGGATACCAGTGCACACACTTTACGGCAAAAAAAAAAGCCATGGATACCAGTGCACGCTTTACAGCATAAAAGCCATGGATACCAGTGCACACTTTACGGCATAAAAGCCATGAATAAGTGCACACTTTACAGCAAAAAAGCCATGAATAAGTGCACACTTTACGGCAAAAAAGCCATGGATGCCAGTGCACGCTTCACGGCATAAAAGCCATGGATGCCAGTGCACACTTTACGGCAAAAAAGCCATGAATAAGTACACACTTTACAGCAAAAAAAGCCATGAATAAGTACACACTTTACGGCAAAAAAAGCCATGAATAAGTGCACACTTTACAGCAAAAAAAAAAGCCATGGATACCAGTACACACTTTACAGCAAAAAAAGCCATGGATACCAGTGCACACTTTACGGCAAAAAAAAAAAAGCCATGGATACCAGTGCACACTTTACGGCAAAAAAAAAGCCATGGATACCAGTGCACACTTTACGGCAAAAAAAAAAGCCACGGATACCTGTGCACACTTTACGGCAAAAAAGCCACGGATACCAGTGCACGCTTTACGGCGATGGAAACATTGTGCTCAGTGTGCACGGATAGCCTACATGTGACGCTGAAAATAACATGGTGCCAATGTGAAAAGAAATCCTGCAACAAAAATAACATGATGCTAGATATGAACGAATATCCTACACGGAAAATAAACATAGCGCGAGAGATGAACGGATATCCTACACCGAACATAACAGGATGCAGATATAAACGGATATCCTACACCGAACATAAACAGGATGCAGATATAAACGGATATCCTACACCGAACATAACAGGATGCAGATATAAACGGATATCCTACACCGCAGATAACACGGTGAGAGACATGGATGGATATCCTACACCGAAAATAACATGGTGCTGGATACGAACAGATATCCTACACCGAAAAATAACATGGTGCTGGATACGAACAGATATCCTACACCGAAAATAACATGGTGCTGGATACGAACAGATATCCTACACCGAAAATAACATGTGCTGGATACGAACAGATATCCTACACCGAAAATAACATGGTGCTAGATATGAACGGATATCCTGCACCGAAGAGAACATAGTGCGAGATATGAACGGATATCCTACGCCAAAACGGATATTCTACATCAAAGATAACATGGTGCCAGATATGAACGGATCTCCTACACCCAAAATAACATGGTGCCAGATATAAACAGACATCCTACACCCAAAACAACATGGTGCCTGGTTGACCCAGGAGTGACGTATCGCGTTCGCAGTTTGAAATTCCGACCGACACAAAAAAACTGTCATCTCCACTGCCCACTTAATGCGCTGTTCTCCGCTTTCCCGTGCTCCACCCTCCCCGCCCACACACATGCAGTCTGAAGCCCCGCCCACACACACATGCAGTCTGAAGCCCCGCCCACACACATGCAGTCTGAAGCCCCGCCCACACACATGCAGTCTGAAAGCCCTGCCCACACACATGCAGTCTGAAAGGGTTAATCTGTCACGTTACCTTATGGTGCATATGAACATACGCCTGAATGTACCTATCCAAACAATGAGAATAAGTAGATAGCCCTAACATAGCCAGTGTACTTATCTAAACAGCTAAAATAAAAATAGTAGACAGACCTGAAAAGGCCAGTGCAACGACTCAAACAAGTATACACAGTGGACAGCCCTGATATTGCCAGCTGCAAGGAAGATCAATGACAATAGCATGGGAAAGGCAATGACAAACTGCAACATCAAGCGTTTAAACAAAAAGAAAGGAGGATAAGGACATCATGAAAAATAACAGAGAGATGAGGCCAAGGGGAGAAAGGAAAGATCGATGAGGACACCACTAGCAAAGGACAAATGGATGATGAAACCATGACAACAGGAAAGACGGGTGTGAGCATGGAAAGACAGACCTTGACATCATAAGAAAGAAAAGGAGAAAAAAAAAACCGAATGTGCCTCTTACAGAGAAAGTAACATGCAGAGGATGAGTGTGGACATCATAACAAGCAAAGATGGGTGTGGACATCGTGAGAAAGGACAGATGGCAGCAG
>JADBJO010035323.1:0-10000 GCA_016801955.1 Conus betulinus | reverse complement strand
GTTTTTCTTTCTTTCCTTCGTTCCTTCTTTCCTCATTCAATTATTCATGTATTTATTCAGTTTGACGCAGATGGACCATGCTGAATTTGAGGCTGCCCTCTTTTTTTTTTCTTTTTTTCCCTCGCTGTTTTTTCGTTCTTTCTTTTTTTTTTTTTTTTTTAACTGAGGTGGAGCGTTGCTTCATGCAGCAGATGGGTGGTGGCCTTATCAGGTACCAATCGCAAGGAACTTTACATATTTCGACCGATCATGTAGTCTGACACAGGAAAGAGAGATGAAAAACCTTGGCAGTGATTGGTACAACCACCCAGTGACTCGATTCCCCCTTCAGATTAGAATCTGCTTCATCTTGCCTTCATCTGAAGAAAAACGAGTAAGATCAGTATTCCTTAAGGAATGGGGACGTCAGAAAGGGAATCTTTTCGAATTCTTACAACGCCATCATTGTCCTCCCCCCCGGCACCATGAGTAGTAAACGACTTTTGATTGGTGCACGAATGTATCGGTATTTTTCACTACTCCCGTCACTGTTTTCCGATCCTGTGAGGTGGCTTTTTTTTTTTCTTCCCTTATCAACAGGGATCATAACTTAAGGCCTACTGATCTCGGATAGGTACATACCGACGGCTGTGCCTACCAATCGCTAGACAGTTGACAGAATTCACCGAATCACATTGTAAATAGTATTTGTAAAAAAAAAAAATATATATATATATATATAGATATATATATTAATAATAAAAAGAGACAGAGACTTTACAACCAAAGACGACGGTTAAACAGTTTCTGATTTTTTTTTCTGCTTCAACCTCTATCCGTGTAATATCTACGTCATAGTCCACATCCAGTAAGGCAGGCAAGGTGAATTGTGTGGCTTAAAGAGCTCGAAGTTATACGATAAGGAAATCTTTTCTTTTTAGGCGTTCAGCCGTTTGTTCCCCCCCCCCCCCACCCCCCCACCCCCCACCCCACCACCCCCCAGGGCCCATGTACAAAAAAAAAACCAGAAACTGTCTTCTGACCGAAAGAGAGAGGCATCAGAATGTTTCTTCTCTTGTGAGACGGTGTGACTGGCAGTGGACTGATGTTTGTGTGAGGCCCGTTGTCCCTGTTACAGACCGGTTCGGCTCTCGCGCGTTCTTCTTTGTCTTCAGGTCAGTGTGTAGTGTAGAGACGGGTGTACATTTTGCAAAGAGACTAACGGACATGTGTGCAAGATTACGCGCGCGCGCGCACGCACACACACGCACACACACACACACACAACACACACACACATGCATATATGCACGCACGCACACGCGCGCACACACACACACACACCACACATTCACACACATAAAAGCTAGCATGCACGCACACACACACGCCACGCATAAGCGCGCGCGCGCACACACACACACACATTCGCGCGCGCGTCGCACACACACACACACGCGCGCACGTACGCACGCACGCACCACGCACGCACACACGCACGCGCGCACACGCACACGCACACACACACTACACTCACACTACCAGTAGTATACAAGCACACAAGCACTCTCTCTGTATCTCTCTGTCTCTCTTCTCTCTCTCCTCTGTCTCTCTCCTCTCTCTCTCTCTCTCTCCATCTCTCTCTCTCTCTCTCTCCCGTCTCTCTCTCCTCTCCGTCTCTCTCTCTCTCTCTCTCTCCGATACCAAATCAAAAAGAACGCAGGAATCTCTTTATTGGGGGCCAGTGGAGCAAAAGCTGAAATAGAGTTTATTTCTTTGAAACCCTTTACCCAGCCATGACTCGGAAATTGCACACGTAATTGTACGTTGTGTATTTCAGTCACGTTTCTGTGTTGAATTCGGAGTTTCCTTGTTTCTTTGACTTTTTTTTTTTTTTGACGCTTTTTTTTATTTACAGAGGTTTAAAAATGCAAAATATCGTTTTTTGTTTTTCTTTTGTAGCGTTTCTCGGATGATGAACCACCTCCGACGCCAATTTATGTTAGAGGGTTCATGAGTTTTTTGTATGCCTCCTTTTTTTAACCCGTTTGCTCTCTCTCTCCTCCTCTCTCTCTCTATCTCTCTATCTCTTCTCATCTCTCTCTCTGTGTGTGTGTGTGTGTGTTGTGTGTGTGTGTGTGTGTGTGCTGGATGTGGTGTGTGTTGGTGAGAGATTTGTTTATTCTGCATTTCCTTCTCGTTGTTAGCTCTACAACGACCTTCTCTCCTCTCTCTATCTCTATCTCTCTCTCTCTCTCTCTCTGTTTTCCTTTTTTCTTTCAGGCTATCAATCGTGTATAATCGCTGTGGCGTAAGATTTCTGATTTGATTTTTAGATGGCTTATTCAGCAATTTATCCAGTCTCTGTGTGTGCTGGGTTCTCCTTCTTTTTCGCTGCTGTTGCAGCTGCTGCAACTTCTTCTTCTTCTTCTCTCCTCCTTCTTCTTCTTCTCCTCCTCCTTCTTCTTCTTCTTCTTCTTCTTCTCTTCTCTTCTTCTGCTTCTTCTTCTGCTTCTTCTTCTTCTCATTATATTATGTGATCATTTTGTTATTATTGTTATCATTATAGTAGATAGTAGTAGTAGTAGTAGTAGTAGTAGTAGTAGTCATCCTTTTTTCATCTGCTTCAGTTGGGCGGAGGGGAGGAGAGAGAGAGAGAGGGGGGGGGGGGGGGTCTGGATCTTCTGTGGCGACTTTTCACTCCCGCACTTTAGGGTCAAGACGAAATTCTTGGGTGAAGACCGGCTCATGAGATGGTCTTGGGAGGAAGGGGGGGGGGGGGGGGGGGAGGTAGACTCCACTCCCGGGACGGCAAACCGGACACGTAGCGTGACTTGTCAACAGTAGGGTGGGTGAGGGTGTATTTGGGGGAGAAGGTAGTGGAGGGGGGGGGGGGGCGGATAGCAGTCCCTCTATATGTCGCATCAGAACATAACTGCAGAACACCATTGAAGCAATGTTATACATCAGGACAGAGTTCTCCTCTGGCGGGTGATGAGCGATCTGTCATTGATTGCTGTTGGTGGACCGATAGAGGCTGTTTGCGACTAGACGTTACATTGGCTGTGGCTGTGTGCGAAAAAAAAAAGAAAAAGTCCAGATCAGCTGCATTGGTGTGATTCCACGGAAAAAGACAAGGGGAGAAGACCAGGGCTGAAAGAGAAACCTGCCCGACCTTTTTCTGGAGAGCGGGTGGTAGTAGTAGATGATCGGTAACAGACATCATATCAGGAAAGTTTCTATTTTTCCAGTGATGGTGAGAACATGAGCCACGCCAATAAAATGTCTACACGGAAACGACGACTTTGTCCTCCACTGAACAATTGGCCAACGTTCGTTTTGGGCTGCGCATTTTGTTCAGCAAACAAACAAACAGACAGACAGACAGACAGACGCCTTCACTTGGAAGTCATCAGGTCTCCAGCCAGTCGTGGACCCAGAGAAGTTGGTTTGCGCAAGCAGAGACAGACAGACAGACAGACGACAGACAGACAGACAGACGCCTTCACTTGAAATCATCAGGTTTTCCGACCTGATCATCTGGGGGGGGGCCCCAGGGAAGCTGGTTTGTCCAAGCCAAAATCAACACGATTTGTTCTGGCGCCCGCCAGTCTCGTTTTCATTGGGGTGACCTGACAGACAGCGGGGGGGTCAATGACCAGTATTGACTTTGGGGGGACGGTTTGCTGCTGTGTGTTTCTGCTGCGTGGTCTGCCGTGATCGTAGCGCACGGACAAGGGATCAAGGACGTGAAGGGAAAAGCCCAGACGGTGGGTACGGCGGCAGGGCTGTTCTGGTGGTGCAGTCAGAGATGGTGTAACAGAGTTATGTCTGATGTTGAAAGCGCTCATGCTGGAGTGGATTCTCCTTCTCTGGCTGTCTCTCTCTTCCTCTCTCTCTCTACTCTCTCTCTCTCTCTCTCTGTCTCTCTCTCTCTCTCTCTCTCTTTGTCTCTCTCTCTCGCTCTCTCTCTCTCTCTCTCTGTCTCTATTCCCCCGTATCTCCCTCCCTCTGTCTTACACACACACACACACAACACACAACACAACACACACACACACACACACACACACTGAGACACACCTCTGCGAGCGCGCGCGCGCGCGACTCACGCATGTGTTTGCTGCAGGGAGAAGGAGGCCAGAGAAAGTTGGAACCCTAAAAACCAAGACAGTTACGCCGTTTATTGATCACTCGGTCTGAATATACAAACGGGCGAAAAAACTCGGTCGTCGCTCGACAAAGGAATCCCCGCATAATCGCGTCCAGGACAGAGGCTGGCAAAGGATATCAAGAGAGCGATTCCGCGGCACGCTTGCCTGCAATCCCTCCGCTTTTGCCGAAGCTGTGATAATGTGCGTTTTCTTTCTGCGTTTTGTTCCTTTCAATAACTGCTTCCTGAAGCCACGATGTTACAGCGCGATTTGTCCAAACGTTTTCTGTTGACACATGGATGCTTTCGCCATGCCCGATTTGCCCAATCATTGTTTTTTCCCTCGGAAATATCATAGAGAACATGGGGGGTTAGAAAACAGAGACAGAGAAGCAATGGGGGGGGAGGGGGGAGGGGAGGGGGAGGTTTGGGTTGATACAGACAGGTTTGGAGAGATACCGAGGAGAGGAGGGAGAAAAGATAGACCTAGAGAGAGAGACCAAACCCATGCAGGTAGTTAGGGGAGAAGGAGAAAAAGAGGCAAATAAGGACGGATACTAAAAGAAACAGGAAAGACAGACAGGAGGCGGACAGAGATAGAACAAGAAAGGAATGAGCAGGCACGAGATACGAAACCGGAAAAGACATACAGGAGTCAGCAGAGATAGACAACACGAAAGCCAGACAGGAGTCAGAGAGAGATAGAAGCAGGAAAGGACGGACAGGGGGCAGACAGAGATAGAAACAGGGAAAAAGGACAGGACAGAAGTCATCTAAAGATAGAAACAGAAAAGACAGACACAGAGGTTCAGACAGTGACAGTGATGAATGATGATGATATGAACGATGATGATTCGATGATGATGATGGTATTGTTTGTGAGGAGAAGGAAAGAGTGAGGGGAAAAACCCAGAGAGAGAGATGCCGAGAGAGAGAGAGAGCGAGAATGGAGGAGAGAGAGGGAACAGGACCGACAGACACAGGGACGAAAGAGGAAACAAGAGACAGACAGACAGAAAGTTCAGTTTGCATCTCTGACTAAGGAACTGATATTTAAGTCTCATCGTTATTGACACAGAGGGAGTTTCATAGACCCCGGGCTTAATATGATGAGTTTGACAGGAGAACAGGTCGGATGTGTTCGTAAAAGCCAGTCTCCACCAGCACGAAAACTCAAAATGGCGACAGGAGCGGAAATGAGAACGCATTTCGGCTGGCGTCCCTGTCCGTCATTATGTCCTAATCTGTGAGTGTCGGTCAGTGTCCCTGTCCGTCATTATGTCCTAATCTGTGAGTGTCGGTCAGTGTCCCTGTCAATCATTATGTCCTAATCTGTGAGTGTCGGTCAGTGTCCCTGTCAGTCATTATGTCCTAATCTGTGTGTCGGTCAGTGTCCCTGTCAGTCATTATGTCCTGATCTGTGAGTGTCGGTCAGTGTCCCTGTCCGTCATTATGTCCTGATCTGTGAAAGTCGGTCAGTGTCCCTGTCAGTCATTATGTCCTAATCTGTGAGTGTCGGTCAGTGTCCCTGTCCGTCTTTATGTCCTGATCTGTGAAAGTCGGTCAGTGTCCCTGTCTGTCATTATGTCCTAATCTGTGAGTGTCGGTCAGTGTCCCCTGTCCGTCATTATGTCCTGATCTGTGAGTGTCGGTCAGTGTCCCTGTCTGTCATTATGTCCTAATCTGTGAAAGTCGGTCAGACTGACGTGGGGTAGGACAGGAAAGGAGGGGGGAGGAGGATTCCCTTGTTCCCAACACATGGGCGTTGGTCAGAATGACAAGGTGAAGGACGGAGAGTGAGGGCGGTGAGGGTGGGACTGTGAAGCTCCGACCAAATGAGACATTGGACAGCCAAGCAAACACGTGACCCCACCAAAAGCAGGGGGTTGAGGTGGGGAGTGAAGAGTGCCAAGAGATGGACGATGGACATACGTGATGATGTTGTAGAGCCAGTTGATGTTTTGGTGCTGTTGTTCATCTGCAGACCCCAGCATACACACAGTCTGTGTTCACATTTGCTTTTCATAAACGTTGCCTCCAAAGGATGCAACTCTCCGCCAAACTAATGCTAATTCCGGACTGGACATGTTGAGCCAGAAAATTTCCTTTAACTGGGACTTCCTTTCAGTCTGTATTCATTGAACAGTGTCAGGTAAACTAGACCTTCAACTTGTATCAAGGAAAATAAGTAAAAGAGCATCTTCTTATAAGGAGCACAGCCCATTGAGTTTGAAGGATTGGTTGTAGTTTAGCCCATAATCAATACCAAACATGACAGGAGTTTCTCCGAATTTCCCTCTGTTCATTACTCAAGACCTATTCTGATGCTAGAATCTGCAGAGTGAAGAACTCCAAAATGTTCAAAGAAGTAGCTTAGAGTGATGTGACTGGACGGGAGTGGGGGGGGGGGGGGGGGGGGGTGTATTCAGTGGCGAGGATACCAAAGTCAGTCTTCTTACCCAGTGGAGTGTAGGCCACCGGACACTTGGCCAGAACGTTTCCTTTACTTTTACGTTGCAATGGAGTCAACCCAAGAGACATGCTGAGGTTCAAGTCATTGGTTTGATTCGAGTCACAAGTGGGGAAGATGGAAACTTCTTTTTTTGTCGTTTACGTGTTCTGCAAGATAACACGAACAACCAATTTCCAACACGAACTTTGAAGCAATTCTAGGATTGTGTCATAATCCTTTTTGTGTAAAGAAGAAACATCATTCATCAACAAACTGAAGTTCTATACACATCACGTAGAAGAAGAGACCACAAAAGAAGCTGGTATGGTTTTGTTCTTCTCAATACAATTACCATAATCAATTTAAAGCAATAAGAACAGCCTCATCCTGATAGAGAGTATCACAGAGCTTCACCTACAGCCAAACGTCACCTCAGGGAAAGCAGTTAATACCGCTGGTTATTATGATCTTGTCAAATGTCAAACGACAGACCAGCGCGAGCTGGCTGGCGATACTGACTACAACCCACAAAGCGACCACCCCCCATCCCCCCATCTTTTCTACCCCTAGGGGCACCTGAAAGCGGCAGAGGAAGACATTTTCAAAGTGTGACAGAAATCAATGTCGTCAAAGGACATTCCAGCAAAAGGACAAATCTGCCGGCACTGCAATAAAACACTCCATTCTGCTGTAATGGGCAGAGGAAGTGAACTGGTCAATGAAGTGACGGTTAGTGCTGCATAAGGTTGCCACCAGGTCGTGAGATTCGATTCACTGCAATGGGCGAGGAGTGACTGAGGCTATTCTACACCCGGCTGTAATGTGGCCTGCACCATTTCGTTCCCAGAACATTGGCCATGTCATACCCCTCTGACCCAGGACACAGCCACTGAAAAGGCAGGAATTTATTTACCATAGTGACAGGGGCCCATCGCCTCGCTCACGGGGACTGAAATCACAGCCAAGGCCACTTTACTGGACGTGACATCGTCGTATTCTCCTAGTTGGGTCAAGTAACTGCCTGGCTCTGGTATGAAGCCTGTTTCTCTCTGAACTATTTGTCAGACATAGCGATCTGTTTAGAGAACCGCTCAGACCGTTTCAACAAGGATCGACACGACTCAAGAGACACAGCGAGCCAATCTTCACGTGTAACGTAACAATAAAGCTGTTAGGACAAAACAGAATGAAAACATCTCTCTCTCTCTCTCTCTCTCTCTCTCTCTCTCTCTCTCTCTCTCTCTCTCTCTCTCTTTCTCTCTCTCTCTCTCTCTCTCCAAATCTTCAAAGTTAACGTAACAATAAAGTTGCTTGAACAAAACACACACACATACACTCTTTCTCCCTCCCTCTCTCTGTCGGTGTCAGTCTCTGTCTGTCTGTGTATCTGTCTGTCTGTCTGGTGTGCGTGCGTGCGTGCGTGTGTGGTATGTGTGTGTGTGTGTGTGTGTGTGTGTGTGTGTGTGTGTGTGTGTGTGTGTGTGTGTGTGTGTGATAGAGAGAGAGAAACTGTGTGTGTATGGGTGTGTGTATGCGCGCGCATGCGCGTGTGCGTGCATGTGTGTGTGTGCGTGTGCGTGTGTGTGTGTGTGTGTGTGTGTGTGTGTGTGTGTGTGTGTACGTGAAAATGTTGTGTGCGTGTGTGTGTGTGTGTGTGTGTGTGTGTGTGTGTGTGGTGTGTGTGTGTGTGTGTGTGTATGTGTGTGTATGTATGTATGTATGTATGTATGTATGTATGTATCTATGTATGTGTGTGTGTGTGTGTGTGTGTGTGTGTGTGTGCGCGCCGCGCGCGCGCGCGCGCGCGTGTGTGTGTGTGTGTGTGTGTGTGTGTGTGTGTGTGTGTTGTGTGAGTGTGTGTGTGTGTGTGTAGGTGTGTGTGAGCCTAAGCCTGTTTGCACCTGGGATATCTTCTGACCTTGCATGCGTGTATACCCCTGATTTATTCTAGTTTTTTCATACATACATGATGAAGATTCGGATGATTCCGGACTGATTTTTGGATCATGCGAGTCAGAAAGTCACATAAAGACAAAGCGTTTCAGAAATCTCTCCACCTCACCACCAAGGCAACAAAAATAACAGCAGAAAGCACCCAGGAAAGCGTTCTTCAGCCGCCGTTGTAATATGACTGTGAACGTTGGCCTGGGTGACGAGGTGGAGGACGGGGGAGGGTGGGGTGGGGGTGGGGTGATGGCTTGCATTGGGCCCATCAACATCCTTCAAACAAACGTCCCCACACTGGACAGCAATGTCAACAAGGGACACACATGAGGGTCAGAGTATGGAAGGGGCGGTGGGGGGGTGGGGGGGGGGGGGGGGGGGGAGTAGGGGAGGGGGGCGAGATGGAAGAGGGTATAGGAAAAAGGAAGGAGGGGGGAGGTAGAGCGGGAAGTGTGCGATGGTCCTGTACGTGGAATTGATGCTCTGTGCTGTCTGTTGTTTTGCAGACCACTGCATCAGTCCCAGACCTTGGTCTGGATGGATGTAAATGATCATTCACTTAGTGTCCTTCCACATCGTTCGGCAGTAGAATAGTTTGTTTCGTGACACATTCGTTTTCTGTCTTAACAGTACATCTACCGATATTTGTGTAAATAAAGCAATGAGCAGTCGACTCGGTCAGTGCATTCATGACACAATATTTTTCTTCATAATATCTGACATTTTCTTTTCAAATTCGAAGAGTTTGTATCTTCCTGCACTGAAATGTGCGTGGATAGACGGCTGACGTTACGTTTAGGTTTAGTGTGTACACTTACACGATGCTAGAGTCTGAATACATAGAGCTGAAAGAAACCAGTCCTGGAGAATGAGGAAGGAAAGGGGGTATACTAACACCACGTTGTTAGTGGCTTGGGAGGAGATGGTCAGCTGTCATGGGACCCTGACCACCGGGACATTCACGTGACTGTCTAACGTCAGACTTTGCATGCGCAGGGGGGAAGCTCTGGGGCTCTGTTCTGTCCTTGGCCAGAAGATCTTCCAACCTCTTTTCTATGCTCTGTACGTGGATGCTCGTTTCTCCGTTTTCATTGTCGTAATTTTTTTTTTCTTTCTCTCTCTTCTTTTTTTTTTTTTTTACCGAAGAAGACCCAAGAGGTAGAAATGCATAATGTTTTGGTCCTGTAATCTGTTTGTCTGTATTGTCTGGAGGAACTACTACCCTTCCTTTTTTGAAAAAAAAAATGCTGTGTTGTCTACGTGCTGTGTCTTTGATTTATTTCAGATAAGCATTGTGTACCGCCAGCTACATTTCATGCTGATCATAACTTTTGCTTCGTTTGTGGGGTCACAATGAGTAGGCTTCCATTCCTTTTTCTCTTTTTCTTTTTTTTTCTTTGGGGTGAGGGGTGGGGGTGGGTGCTGGAGTGGCGGTGGAGGAGTGGTGGTGGAGGGTGGTGGTGGAGGGGTGG
>JADBJO010035322.1:0-2500 GCA_016801955.1 Conus betulinus | reverse complement strand
GGTTTGAAGAGGAAAGAAAACCCAAACTGAGAGCCTCATTAGAGCGGAGCATAGAGCTCCACACAACCATGTTTGTGTTTCCCGCCCTCCTTGTTGTGTGACGACTAATAATGATGACAATGATGGCATTAATCTTGATGATTCCACCTGGAATATGACAGTCTTGAAATTCAGAATATTCGCCAGCTTCAATGCACAAAGGTTTTAGTTTTGTCTCTTTGTTTCTTAGTAAGTTTGTTACTTTCGTTTGTTTGTCTTAATCTTATCTTCCGAGGCCCCCTCCCCCTTCTCTCCCCTCTCTTTCGCCCAAATTCCCACTCAGCGTGGTATTACTCCTTTCTCCTGCGCAGCTCAATTTGGGCCCGCTATACACAAACAACCGCAGGCTTGTTCAGGTCTTCGAGGGGCAACCCAACAAAGGAGACACTGCACTACTGCAGACTCTTTTCAAGAAGATTGAGAGTAGGCTCAGAGGCTTCGAAGGAAGGTGCCTTCGCCGAATCCTGAAACTTCACTGGCAGCAGCGTGTCACCAACAGGGAAGTGTCAAGGCGCACCGGTATAAACAACATTGTGGCAGAGGTGAAGCAGCGGCGGTGGAGGTGGTTGGGACACATCCTTCGGATGGGCAAGACCAGACTTCCTGATACTGCGCTGAGATGGGCACCACCGGGGAAAGAGGAAGCGAGGCAGACCACTCAGTACCTGGAGGAGGACAGTAGAGGAGGAGATGAGAGAGGCAGGCAAGACCTGGAATGAACTGAGCTGGCTTGCCCAGGACAGAGAGGGCTGGAGGGAACTTGTCGGCGCCTTATGTCTCGGGTTGCGGGGTGAAGAGGATTAAGTAAGTAAGTAAGTAAGTAAGCGATGTCTGATCCAAAATACTCAGGATAGCACTTGCTAAGTCCCTCCTGACGACAACGACTGTTAGGTAATGGAGCCAGTGTGGATGAGCGTCGGCCATTTTTGAGGGCGCCACCACATCACTCCGATGACAATGTTGATGACCATGACAATTCTGATGATTTTGACACTGTCATGGAATCAAAGAGAAGATCCAAACAAAAGATCAACGCAAAAGAAGGCATAAAATGCCACCAAATCCTAGAGTCTCTTTTCTTATCACTGTTGAGGAAGCCAATTAAGATGTTTTTTTTTATGGACATTCATTTTGTCTTAGAGAATACATGGCAAGGCTCTATTTTTGCCCTTTCGTTTTCAGATTTTTTTTTTTTCTCTTTTTTTCTTTGCCAACCAGGCCCGAAAGTTACAAACACCTGCAGTGTTGAGCAAGAAATTTAATCAACGCTGTCGAAGGCATGTTTTTTTTTTTCGTAGGATGAAATTCGCTGTCTTGCTTTTCCCATATTTGAGCTCATAGCAGACTCAAATCTGGATACGATCAAGCTGGCGCATAGAAAAGGGTTTAGATAAACGAGTCCATAACGCTAGGCACAGAACCCGGGCGGATGTTGTCTGAAGGGAAGGACAATAGCCAGCATTGTCATCATTTCTGGCAAGCGGAGATCCCATTGCCCAATCAATACGGCCTCACACTGACAGAGACAAAGAAAAAATTGAAATACAACGCAGCCACCATGACGAATCGATGCTAGCAAACAGAGACAAAGTTTAATTAGAAAGTTTAATTGGAAGTTGCAGCCAGAATGGATCTCCTGTCTGCTTTTTTTTTTTTTTTTTCTTTCTTTTTTCTTTCTTTCTTTCTTTCTTTCTTTCTTTCTTTCTTTTTCACCCGTTTTATCTCTCTGCCAGTGTGTCTGCATATCTGTCTATCTGTCTTTCTGTTGTCACTCTCCTGCCTTTCTCTTTCCCTTTCTTTCTTTATTCATTTTAAATATATCGATATTTCTGTCTTTCCACTTTTATCTTTTAACGTATTTTTCTGTTTGTTTGTTTGTTTGTTTCAATCTCTTTCTTTGTCTTCATTCTTAATCATTTTCTCTTTTCTTTTATACTTTCTTTCTTTCCTTCATTTATTTTTTTTGCCGTCCTTCCTGTCTCTCTGTGACCCTGTTCTCTGTCTCTCTCTCTCTCTCTCTCTCTCTCTCTCTCTCTCTCTCTCTCTCTCTCTCTCTTCCCCTTACAAAAGTGATTGTTGTAATATATACTTAAAACGATAGGATTAAGTGTTCGTTTTAATAATAATTCAACCCTTCGAACCTGTGCAGAATTCTCCTCTCTCTCCCTCTCTCGCCTCACTCCGCTGGTCACTCTCTCTCTCTCCTCTCTCTCTCCTCTCTCTCCTCTCTCCCTCTCTCCTCTCTCTCTCTCTCTGTGTTTTGGGGAATAATGAAAGTATGAAGACAAGAATGTTGTCCCCAATCTAAAGTACAATTTTCAAACCGAAATGGACTCGCAAGGTGATTGTGTAGCCCCATTGTGGAACTGTACACCATATAGCACTATCTGCGGTTCGAGGGGAACGGAATAAGAACCAATGTACTGGTGGTGAGCGATGTGGCGGGCGCTTAGATAAAGTA
>JADBJO010035321.1:10000-12396 GCA_016801955.1 Conus betulinus | reverse complement strand
ATGCTTTGTTTCAGAGGTACCAGGTAACCGCCGATAGATATAGGAAATTGTTCAGAGAAACTGTTCGTAAATCAGGTGAGACACACGTACAGTTCTTTATCGGCTTAGGGCTCTCTTTGATAAATGGATTAGGTTAGGAAACATCGAACAAACTTTTGAATCTTTGAGGGAGGAGATCGTTAAGGAGCAAATCTCTCCACTTGTCGGAAGGATCTCACAGTATTCTTGGCAGAAAGAGAATTAGGAAGTTTAGAGGAGTTAGTGAAAGTTGCAGACAGGTATGAATCTGCCCATGATCAGCGTAATGGGGTGAAGGGATCGAACCAGTCGTCCCGTAATGCCCAGACCACACAGGCAGGGAGTGATTCGCCGACTCCCTACACAAAGGAGGCGAGACCACAGTTAGAAGCGGATTCGAAGTCCCGTGGCAACAGTGGGACTCAAGAGAATGTTAGAGTGTGAAACGCACATGTTTTAAATGTGGGCGAGAGGGTCATATCGCCAAGGACTGTAGCGGACTGCGAATACATTCAGTCGTTGCCGTTGATACAATTCAACAGGAAGGCAGAGTACCACCACCAACTACTAGGGCAGTAGTAAACGGGAAGCCAGTGACCTGCTTGTTAGATACAGGATTGACTCTGGCGGCAATGGTAGAACCCGGTTTAGTGAGAGACACAGACTACACAGGGGAAACCACTGCGTGCGATATGCAGATGGAAGAATTAATCGGCTACCTTTGGCCCGTGTCAAAGTAGAGTCAGAGTTTGTTAGGAGTACTCTCACTGCAGCAGTGCAAAAGAATCTTCCCTATCCAGCTTTGTTAGGGGGTAGGTACATCCTCCCAAAGCCTAACCAGGCTGCCAGTCAAGTAGGGAAAGCATGTGATAGTGCAGGGTAGGGACTCCTACAGGAAAGTAAACAGAAAGCAGGTGAAGTGCACAGGCGCCGCTGGCAGTAGAGCTAGCGCTGATCATGGTGTGCGTGGTGGTGGTGCAGTGGACCCATGAAATAGGTCGTAGTGGCGGTGCCGTGGGCCATGGAGGTGGCCGTGGCGTGGCGGTGTCCATGGAAGCCATGGAGGTGGCAGTAGTGGCAGTGCTGTAGCCCATGGTGGTCGTAGTGGTGGTTCAAAAAGTTGTTGGCGTTGCCGTGGTAGTCAGAAATGTAGGAGCCACGGTGGCAGACCTCAGGGTCGGGGCCAAGAGGGACCACAGAGTAACTGGACTGGGCTGGAACCGGGGTGGCTGTAATAACGCATGGCAAGAAGGTCGAGGTGACCAGCCATCGTTAGAAACTGCCAAAGATAGTCGGCTCATAGGAGCACAAGCCAGTGTTGAAAAAAAGGAGAAGAAAAAATAACGCCCATAAAGCAGTGGGCATAGGCACTGAGTGGGATTCGAACCAAGGAAGTTCCCACAGAGGGAAGAAAGATGGATTCGGATAAGATGAGTGAGGGATCATCTCTTAACATTTTGAAAAGGGGAGATGATCGTCGTCGCAGTGAATGGGCGCGACAGCCCAGTTCACGTGATCTTCGCACTACAGACCCTGAGGCAATGGAAGTCAAGGGGATTGAATGCCAAGGAGATTTTGCCGAACAGGCTAGAAGAGGATCGCGCAGATTTTCACGCGCTCCTTTAAGGGACTAAAATGTGTGAAAGGTGCGCTGACTCTCTTGTAAAGCCTGGAATGCGCAAACTTTCTGCCCCAGGTACTATTGGCGAGCCACAAACGGCGGTCAAGATTGAGAGGGGCAGGAGTAGGTCAAGGGTTGGAATAATGCCTCCGGGGTGTTGCTGTTGTTGTAGTGTGAACAACAGAAGTAGAACAATAGTAGGAGCAATGCCTTCAGGGTGTTGCCACTTTAAGTGTGAGCGGTAGCAGTGGGACAATAGTATGACCACTGCCTACGGGCTGCTGTTGTGGCGTGAGCGATCATCCGTTACGGACAGCTACGGGGTAAATAATGTAGCTGGCTAGTTGGGTGTACAACTGTGGTGACTCTGAAATACTGTTTTTCTTTTCTTTTGATTTTGATGGCCCATTGTGGGGCGCGGCTGAGCCTATATTCATGTGTTATTTTTCATTTTTTGATATATGTTTATCAGTTGATGTTGTTTTTGTTCATTGCCATTAGGGCTGAGTGTATGCTCACGGATATATGATTTTTTCTGGTTGATATCTGTTTGCTCATGTTGTTTTGTTCACTGATCGGTAAAGTGTGGAAATATCCTATTTTGTAACATCAGGATAAGTTTAATTTTTGCATATTGTGTGCGAGAGCGTGTGTGGGGCCACACGCCTGAATTTGAACCCCGTGTTAGTAGATGGTGGCCACACGCCTGAATTTGATTTTGATGTTACGTACGTTGGGCATGCGCCTGAATTTGAAT
>JADBJO010035321.1:0-2500 GCA_016801955.1 Conus betulinus | reverse complement strand
GTGTGTGCTTTTGTGTGCATGCATGTAGGCATCCTGCCTGCCAGCCTGTCTCCCCCCCCCCCCCCCCCCCCCCATTCCAGTCCTTTCCTTTCTGATTCGCTGTTTGTCTCTCTGTTTCTCTCCCACTTACTCTCCCTGTCTGTCTCGCTCACTCGCTCTCCCCCCCCCCCCCCACCCCCCCCCTCTCTCTATATTTGCCTGTCTGTCTGTTCCCACCTTGTTCTGTCTTCTCACTGTCATTTGGCGTCCCTCCAACCCCACTTCCCATCTCCTGCACACCTTTTCTTCCCTTTCTTTCTGCATCTTTCCACTGCTCATTCCTCAGTGTTTCAGACATTCAGTACTCTTGTCTGGTCTGTTCTCTACCCAGTGAACATGTGACGTCTGAAAACCAAAACCTGCGAACTTCCTCGTGACATCTGTCTTCTTTGTCTGTCTGTGGCATCTCTCGCTCTGGAATTCCTTTCCATTCCAAATCAGACCTTGCACTTGAAATGCATCTGAATACACTTCCAGGTCCAGGTCCAGTATTTTTTCCAACCGTTTTCTGTCGTGTTCCTGGGACAGTGTGTGTGTGTGTGTGTGTGTGTGTGTGTGTGTGTGTAGGTGCCCATGGTCAATTTTTCATCCCCCCCCCCCCTTTAGAACTTTAATTTGGTTATGAAGCTGACGGTTCTTGGTTTGAATCCCTGGTAAGGTCACTTTGCATGGCTTGAAAATCCTCTCTGCGCAAAGATCAGTGACTGGGCACGTGATCAGACCAGGGAACGTGACGGTACTGGAGGGGAGAGGGGTGGGCAGCGTCTTGCGTCATGTTTTGCCTTAGACAAAAGGAGTCCATAAAATTCACCGCTGTAAAGGCCTTTATGAAATGTTACATTAACTGTTTATCATTATGCGGCTGCATCTGTCTGTCTGTCAACTTACGTATATGAGCACTGAATAAACGTAACCCAGTCCTGAAAGAAAAACCTATCAATCCATCAGCTGGGGATGAACACCATCATCCGAAATGGCGGATGTTTCGTGCGTCATGGATTCAGAAAGCTTGGTGACGAAATGGTGTTCTCCGCCATTGAACATAGTCATGCAGTTTGATAGTGACGAGGAGGTGTTCACACGCTATTCGTTTTGACGTCAAAACATCAGTGAGTACTGGAAGACATGCCCTGGGCATCATATTAAAATGTCACATCCATCTGCTCAGCATGTGCCTCTGTCTCTTTCTTTGTCTGTGCGTGTGCGGGGGATATGTGTGGGTGTGTTTGGTTGTGTGTGTGTGTGAGAGAGAGAGAGAGAGAGAGAGAGAGAGAGAGAGAGAGAGAGAGAGAGAGAGAGAGATTTTCTTAGCACGCACGCACGCACGCACTCATACACACACACACACACACACACACACACACACACACACACACACACTCACACACACACACACCAACACCATTTGTCAATCACATCATAAAGATTTACACTAACGCACTAACTGCTAGCAGGGCTGTGGCCTTTGGAAAGACATCTTCTGAATCTCTACTTACCCCCCCACCTCCACACTCCTTTAATTCCGACCACCACCCCCCCCCCCCCCCCCCCCCCCCCTTTTCCCCGCCTTTCTTCCTTTCACTCCGGCTTAGAGTTCAGTATTGCACAAGTGGCCAGTGGGCCCATCATCGATCCACATCTCAAGCACCATCCTCGCCCACCACGAGGGCTGTGTCAGCTTGTTTTCCGTCGTCCTTCCGATGCGTTTCCTGGTTCACACCCTCCCTGAAAATCGTTTTTTTTTTAACGAGACTCATTTTACCACGTCGATGAGAATGATTGCCCGTACATGTCAGTATTTGCCAAGGAAATTAGGAGCCTGTCTGGAGAGAAACGAGGGTGCCAACTGCGTGCTGATGTGTTTGGAAAGAGCAAAAGGGATGGAGAGTGATGTGTACATAATTTCATGTTGCGCTACAACGGTTTAAGCTGTCAATAATTATTGGAGCGTTTGAGTCTGTCTCTCTGTCTGCCTGTCTGTCTGTCTGTCTGTCTTTCTCTCACCCTCTGTCTCTCTCATTGCCTGTCCGTCTGTCTGTCTGTCTGTCTGTCTCTGTCTCTCTCTCTCTCTCTCTCTCTCTCTCTCTCTCTCTCTCTCTCTCTCTCTCTCTCAGTAACATTCTTCACTGCTTCTGTACAAACCTTGATCTGTTTCTTTTCCTCACAAGCACGTGCAAGGGGTGTGTGCGCGCAAGTGCGTGCGCACACAGACACATAGACACAGACACATGCACATGAACACACATGTACACATGCAGATGCACACACATGCACTCACGCACACATGCAAGAACACACACACACACATACACACACACACACACACACACACACACACACACACACACACACACACACACACACACACACACACACACACATCTCATTGTTCAAGTGGGTTTATAAGATCAAACAGATTACCGCTTTACAATTCATTTACTATTCAAAACAAGCTAACAAA
>JADBJO010035320.1:5000-12398 GCA_016801955.1 Conus betulinus | reverse complement strand
AAAAAATCCTAATCAATAAAAAAAAAGGAATGGTAATCTGTATTATACATGTACATAATAACATATTTTTTTAATTGAGATTTTTGCCATATGTGTGTGTTGTGCATGTCTATATATATATATATATATATATATATATATTATATATATATATATATATATATATATATCACAATTATTAAAACTAGAGAGCCAGCGAGAAACTCCAAAACGCTCAACCGGGAAGGGAGCGACATAAGTTTGAAAAAATGTGATTTTAAAAAGAGATTAAAAAACACCAACAAACTTGTTTCCAGCTCTCTGCTCTCTCAGGGTGAACACCCTGAAGAGAGCAGAGAGCTGGAGGAAACAAGTTTGTTGGTGTTTTTAATCTCTTTTTAATCACATTTTTAAAAATATATATTATATATATATGTAGAGAGAGAGAGAGACTATGTAATGTATCTTTATTCATTGTATACAAATATTGATCCTTTATAGGAAGATAGATAGATATTATTTGATTAAATGATTGCACTAACATTATGAATTACAATGGAGGAAGGTGATAGTAGACAGACAGATAGATAGATACACAGGACAGACAGAGAGACAGACATGCATCCGTTCATGTATACATACACATGTACGTACAAAATAAATACACAATATATGCATATTCTAAATGACAAATGCAATCCCCATAAGCAGCCAGCACCACACTACTCCAATGGACATGATTTGCTGCACCAGTTAGAAGGTTGGATCACATAGAGAATGAAAAAGGGAGTCCAGTGCCTGTTGTAGAATCGTATCTTTTGTTTTCATTTTTCATTTCGTTTCTTCCATTTCCAATTGTTCACCAGCTCTGGGAGGGCTTCTTCAGGGGCTGTCTCTCATGTCTTAGAACGTCTTGATATCAAAACGACTCTTTCTGCCTCTGACTCCTCAGTGGAGCAAGACTACGCCTCTGCCTGAGATTCACAGACTCCATATATGTTGCTCACTTTCTGCAAATTGGGAATTCCGAACCCGTGGAGAAGCAGGTGGCAAAAAAAAAAAAAAAAGAAAAAAGAAAAAAAAGAAAAGAAAAGAAAGAAGAAAACTCTGATAAGCAGAATTTCAAGCACGGAGCCTACCTCAGGAGAAGAAGAATGACAAGAATTCTCCATGTTATCTAGGTGTAGAAACAGTCGTATTTCAACTACTCTCTCTCTCTCTCGTTCTCTCTCTCTCTCTCTCTCTCTCTCTCTCTCTCTCTCTCTCTCTCTCTCTCTCTCTCTCTCTCCATACAGAGATATGCTCTCTCTCTCTCTCTCTCTCTCTCTCTCTCTCTCTCTCTCTCCCCCATACACATGTGTGTTTGTGTGTGTGTGCACGCGCGCGCGCGCGCATGCGTGCGTGCTTGCGTGCGTGGCGGCGTGCGTGTGTGTGTGTGTGTGTGTGTGTGTGTGTGGTGTGTGTACTGTAACAGGTTCTGTGGACCGGCCAGCACGGTCGACATCCCCACAGCTGCCAACCACGCAAGGTGCTGAGGGCCTTCGGAGAGGCTGTGGCCGAAAACTGCCCTGCGCTTTGTCTCCCTCGTCCTCACGCTCCAGCAGGTGTTTCTGCTCAACAGGCAGCCAGAGCCGCAATACCTGTACCTGCAGGGTCCACCAGGCTGCGGGAAAACCGTGGTGCTGGTACTGAAGCCCTGCAGTGGGCGAGGAAGGGGTAAAAGAGTGATTGTTGTCAGTCAGTCTCTCAATACAGCCCTGACCATCTTGGTGGAGGAGCAGCTGGCCAGCATGCTGGGGACAGCAGCAAAACTGGCTGGAAGCATCCAACGTCACAGCTGTGACATCAGTGACGTCCATAAAGATGTTTCCCGCCTGGTGCAGCTGCTGGGACCTGGCAATCCTGAGGCCTTCATCCTCTTTGATGAGGTTCCTTCGGGCAGGTCAGTTTTTGAGTTAGGTCACATGTGAGTGTGTGTGTGTGTGTGTGTGTGTGTGTGTGTGTGTGTGTGTGTGTGTGCGTGAATGAGTGAGTCTGTGTGTGTGTGTGTGTGTGTGTGAGAGAGAGGAGAGAGAGAGAGAGGGAGAAGGGAGAGAGAGAGCTGTTACGGGATGCCCCCCCCCCCTCCCCCCGCCTCTCCCGAATCGCCCCCTTCCGCCTTCTCACCCGCCTCCCGTTCCCACCTCATCCCAGCTGGTCCAGATGAACACAAATAGACAACACACCAATCAAATATAGAATCTGTTCTCTTTGTTGGAGATATCATATCCCTCTTTATTTGAACACGTTCATCAACTCGCGCAAATGAAAAACAGACACATGAATAAATGAACATAGTGATAAACAAATGAATGGATAAGTAAAATAAATAATAATAATAATAATTATTATTATTATTATTGTTATTATTATTATTATCATTATCATTACTACTATTATTATAGTAAAAAATAGTACTACTACTAATTATTATTAATATTATTATTATTATTATTATCATTTATGGCGCTTCATCTTACATAGCCCCAAGCGCCAACAATAGAGAAAAGATAGAAGAAAACATGAATGAAACAATGAGAAATAAAGAAAGGAATGAAGACTTCACCCAGGCATCACTATTTATCATACACAATGCGGGGTGGGGGTGGTGGTGGTAGTGGTGGTGGTGGGGTTTAATGACGTAAAAAAAAAAAAAAAAAAAAAAAAAAAAAAAAAGCACATTACGTCAACTAGTTTTGACGCCGACTTCCATGGTCAGCTGCGGAAGGTTTGCAAAAGCCGAAAGCGCTTCTGTAACATGTTTCGGGTGTGTGTGTGTGTGTGTGTGTGTGTGTGTGTGTGTGTGTGTGTTTAAATAACGAAAGGAAGGAACTATGGGGGGAAAAAAGTCAAGAAAGGAATGAACAAATCAAGTAATAAATTGATATGAAGCTGCTGTGTTTGTAGACCTTCTGCAGTATACGCACTGAATGAGGACTTCAAAAAAATCAAAAGAGAGATAACCACAGATTTTGCTGATGACATAGGCAGCACACAGTTGTTTCCCTTCTTTCACGGGACTACTTCCGTATTTAACTTGTGTGTTGTTACATGCGCGCTGTTGTTTTCTGTATCCAGAATAGTAAAGTTTCTCACAAGCAAAATCAAACCAAACAAAAAACTACACAACACACTTCCACATTTACTCTAAAATCTTTCACCATATAAACTATAAACTATACTTGTTATCCAGCGACGTGTCGCACTCAACTGGCACATTGCAGCACTTCACCATTGCAACAGTTCACATCACACCACCATCCTGCAGTCACAGGGAGGTACGTTTGGAAGTCCTCCCTTGCTCACGAAAGCCAGGCCATTCCCAGGAACGAGAGCGCTCTGGAACTAGAACCCTAATGTAAGATATAAAGTCCCTTAAAGCCTCTCCAACAATTTAACATTAAACTCCGAGTTTACGATTTTAAAATAGTTTGCTGAAAGATCTTTAGAAAAGCAAGTCATCTCTGTTCAAATGCAGTTAACAATTTACAAAGACAATTAACTTTATAAACCTAGACAGGTTTATGAACACTATCAACGTTTACATACATTTTAGGAAAGAACACAATATGTAGACTAAATGCAATGAGCATCAAAGCAAAACTTAGAGCAAATTTAAAGAATGAAAGTATACTCTGAATTCTTCCAGTCTCCACTGCCTGGTGAAATTATAAGCGAATTTAACACTTACTTTTTAGACCCGTAGACACCTAGTCTACACTAGCACTTGGTGCTACATTTACAAATTACACTCAGGGGGAAATGAGATTTTCCCAGACCTGAAATAGCCTACTAGCCGGCAACCAAGCCAGGCTAACTACGGAGCCCATCCGCTCTCCAGGCCGTCTTCTTGCAGTCTGACAAGAAAAAAAAAGACAGTCACAAAATTGCGTGCTCTGACCAGCACTCACTCTCAGAGCGATTGCCTCTGACCACACCACAGGTGTAAGGGTGAATTTTCTGTCCCATGAATAAGTGTACCCGGATAAACACATCACAACTGGTTATTACAGTGGAGGGTTCAAGGCTTCATACAAATATATGATGGGCAACTTGCATCCCCCTCTCACCACACCACACACACTCACACACACACACACACACACACACACACACACACACACACACACACACACACACACACACACACACACACACACACACACATTTACTCGTGATTGCTATTTAATATCACTAAAATCTGTGCGAAGCCAGCGAATAGATTATTTCTATTCTCACTAAAATCTGTCCGAGGACGGCGAATAGATTATTCTATTCTAAAACACCATTCGTTAGAGCTATTTTTGCAGCAGAGAAACAGGCGTGCCCAATACCATCCAATGCATTGATTAATGACCTTCCTTCCAACTTATTTGCAGACGACAATTCTTCTAATTCGATCAAAACGACGACACCAAATTTCCACGTCTGTTAGATGCACATGACATAATAGTTCTCTTTATCTACAAAGCTTGCTTACAAAATAAATGAAACTGTATATGAATGGGGATTTTAAAATCAGTTTTACCAAAGTATGATCCTAAAATACCTCTTGCATTCAGATATCCGTCAAATATCACACGGATCACAAACTGGTACAAATTTTGCGAGACAAATTTTCGTAAATGGCACAAGTGCTCAAGAGTGTAAAGTAAGCAGGTAAAGCATTGCACACCTGAGATGAACAAGAAAAGGTTCAAAACTGAAATCAGACGTAATGATTGACCTCGGTAATGTGCTAATCACACCAGTGTCCATTCAGTGGAGCTGACATGTGGTTCCCTTCTACAGAGCTCGACATGAGCAGCGCAGTTCTCGTATTCCAACCCTTTTCTACCGAGTTTATCTTTAGTACCACCACCACCACCATCATCACTTCCACCCCCCACCCCCACCCCCTCTCCCCCATGCACACATACAAAACATACACGAGCCTGCAAGTTTGAATGCTTAAAATGCAGTGAATCTTCCTGCCTCGGTGGAATATGGTTGATGCCCAGTCAGGTTACAAACTGTACGCAACTGAGGTTCTGGTTGCACACAACAAAAAGCAAACAACAAATCACACATCTAAACGCTTGCTTTGCAATATAGAAATATGTGACAGTTCATTGCTAGAATGTATCCGAAGTGTTCCACATAAAATGAAAATGATTTATAACTAGAGGGAACAAAACATGCCATGAAAAAGGAATTAGATTCTAAATAGACAGATATCAGGAAACAATAAAAAAAAAAAAAAAAGAAAAGAAAAAGGCAGCGCTTTGAGAATACATTATTTCAAAGAGTTCACTGGAAACTACCAACTAAAAAGTAAATGCACAACATTTTGAACGAAGACATCACGTCAGTAGACATGGTTACAGTAGTCACAATCCACAAACAGAAACGAAGAAATACACGAACATTACCGATGAGTCAGAAAATTGGTCAGTAGACATATTCTTTGTGGTCTGGACAGCTACTCCATCAAGATATATCCAGACTTGTGTAAACAATGCTCATGTGACATGCTCTGCTGTAATGCTCTACAAAGCCTTGCTGTAAAATATGTCCATGAATCATGGTTTGAGCAAAATACATGGTTTCTTTTTGCATAATTTGTTATTAACATATTGTATCTATAGTTCATTGACAATTAAAACACACACACACACACACACACACACACACACACACACACACACACACACACAAAGTATACAAAAAAAGCAAACTTTTTATCAGACTGTTGATGAAATGTGCAGATGCTGAATATTTCCTGATATTCTTTAACGTGATATTTGGATTTTGTTAAGTGACAACAACAAAGACAAGAAAAGCGTTTGCTTGATACATTCGTGATCCCGTACATATAGTATGTCTGACAATCAAAATCCTTTTTGTTTATAGGTTAAAGCTGAATGCTTTCCAAGCCGAATTCAGTAAAATGGAATGTGAGGAGCAGTCGGAAACTTACCCCATGGCTCTTTTTTTTCGATTGTCTTTATTTTGTGGTCTACCCCATATCTCTTTTTCCATTGTCTTTATTTCATGAAACATCATCAGCTTGGTTTCATTAGAATTTTTTTTTTTATCAGAATACTTCAAATATAACTTGCACTTTCCCTCCCTTGTTTCATATATTGTTTCAATCATTTCGCTGAAATTCTGCCCAGTGCTTATGACTTTCCCCCATGTCTTTTCGTTTTTATCTGTTATTCTTTAAGGTAAACATACTAATTTGTCCTTATATACTCTTAAACTCTGCACATATACATCAACGAGCACCCCCCACCCCCACCCCCCTTTCTAACATTGTCCCCCACCCCTACCACCTCCTCCATTGCACCACACCCATTCCCCTCTCATTTGCATTTGAATTATGAAAATGCATCCACCCTCACAATTTTCATCTTTTCACGCACACACATGCACGCTGATAACCACACTTGCAAGCAGGCATGCATGCACACACACATACACACAAACAAACTTATGCATGCATAAGCATATCTGCGCACATACATACACGCACGCGCGAGCACACACACACACACACACATGCACACACACACACACTACTACTACCACTACTACTACTACTACTACTACTACCTACCACCACCACCACCACTACTACTGCTGCTGCTGCTACTACTACTATTCTACTAGTACTACTATTACTACTGCTACTTACCTCTACTAACTACTACTACTACTATTTACCGCTACAAGTACTACCACTACAACTACCACTACTCTTACTACTGCCACTACTACTACTACTACTACTACTCTTACTACTGCCACTACTACCACCACCACCACCACTGCTATTTCAATACACAAGAAGGCGGCGGAATATTCTGAAGGTGTGCTATAAATGCGCTGCTGCTCCTATTTCAGATCTAAATGGAGAATTGAAAGAGAAAGAGGGAAATACGAGGCAGAGACTACTGCTGGTACTGCCACCACTACTGCTACCACAGCTGCTGCTGTTGCTGCTACTGCCACTGCTGCTGCTGCTGCTGCTACTACTTCTGCTAATATCACAGCTACATTAATGATAGCCCTGTGTATGAAGAATTAAAAAAGAAAATGAAGACATGTGACTATAGACTATGTGCTGTAGATCTATAGATCCTGTTTTAGATCTATACGGAGTTTACGGGACATACACCTGACTTTGTATCCTGTGTCACAGTGACCAGTTCTTCCAGTGGCTGACAGCTGTCCGGCACCGACTGCCCTCAGTCCGTGTGTGGGCAGCGTCAGTGTGGAGAGCGGACAACGACCCCCACATGTCCCCTTCCGTCCTGGCTGGAGATCTGCACAGTCACGGAACCTCTGCGGTCTCCACCTGCAGTCACCAGACAGGTGGAGGGGATAGGTCTGATA
>JADBJO010035320.1:0-2500 GCA_016801955.1 Conus betulinus | reverse complement strand
CTCCCTCCCCTCTTGGGCCCCACCTCCCATCAAAATCACACATTATCTCTTTCCTTCCCCTTCTTTCTCCCCTCTTTCCTTCTCTCGTCCTCCCCCCCTCTCTCACATCTCCTCCACCCTCTCCTCTTTCCACTCCTTCCACTCTTTTCCCCTCCTCTCATCTGGGTCGCTCTGTCCTCTCTCTCTCCCTCTCCCGCTCTCCTGTCTCTCCCCCGTCCTCTCACTTCACTCTCTCTCCCTCCCTCCTCTCTCTCTCCCTCCTCTCACTCTCCTCCTCTCTCCTCATCGCATGCCTCTCGCTCTCTCTCCTCTCTCTCTCTCTGTCTCTCTCTCGCTCCGCTCTGTCACACACATCCACACACACACACACACACCACTAACACACACACACACCCAACACAACACTAACACAACACACACCACGACACCACACCACACACACACACAACACAGACTCCCCCGTGCGCGCGCGCGCACGCACAGCACGCATAACACACACACACACACCAACACACACACAACACACCACACCACACACACACACACACCAACTCACCTCCCATCATCTCTCTCTCTCCTCCTCGCGCTCTCTCCTCTGCGCGCGCGCGCGCACCAACACACACACGAACACACTCACACACACACACCACACACAACACACACACCACACACACACACCACACACACACAACACACAATTACACACACACACTTACGTCAAAAAACTCACCGCCCCAAAACACACACACACACACACATACCTACAACACGCACGGCACTCACGCCCACACACACGCACACACATTCCACCACACACACACACACACAACACACACACACACCCAACACCACACACACACGAACCACACACCCCACACACACACACACACCACATACACCACACACAACACTCTCTCTCTCTCTCTCTCCTCTCCCTCTCGCACCTCTTCGTCCTCTCATCCCTCTCTCTCTCTCTCCTCTCCACAACAAGACAGCACACATTACTCACTACGCGCGCAGATCACAAAGCACAACCAAACACGCGCGCGCACACACACACACACGCGTGCGCGCGCGCGCTGCACAGACACCACACACACACACACCACACCAACTCCACACAACCACACAAAAGACACAGCAACAACAACACTCACCTTCACAACAAGAGCACCGCCCGAACACAGAAGAGGCACATGCAGACACACATACCTTTTTCTGTCTGCCTCTCTGTCTAAGTCTGTCTGTCTGGCTCTCCATCCGCTCTCCTCCTCTCCTCTCGTCCTCTCTCTCATCTCTCTCTCTGCTATCTATCTAGCTCTTCTCCTCTCTCTCTCCTAACACACACAAACACACACACACCACACGCACACCTCGCACACATACAACCTACAACACGAGCACACACGCACACACGCATGCAGACCCCACGCGCGCGCACACACAACCACACACACACACACACACACACACACACCACACACACACACACACAATCACTCACACGATAACCACACAGACACGCCCACACACAGACACCACACACATACATACAAAACTCACACGCCGCGTCGCACCACCCACCCACCCACACACACCACACACACACGCTCGCCGCACACCACACCACCACACACACCCACACACACACACACTACCACCGTGGCGAGCACGTGCGCTCACACCAACACACACACACACACAACACACACACACAACACACACACACACTACCCACAAACACAGAGGACCTCGCACGGCATGCATGCACCCCATTCACCGCCACGCACGCAACGCACACCTCCCACACACACACACACACACCCACACACCACACACACACACACACACACAAACAGCTTACTATTTCAAAAATTATAGTCAACTTGAACTCTCGATAAACTAAGTAACTACATTAAGGATATGGATTAATACTTTCACCGGAAAAACAAAGGTTCTACTTTTTAATAGAGGGCCAGAACCACCCGAATTACCCATTTTTCAAATAAATGGCGAGACTATAGTATACAGACAAATGGTGAAATTTCTCGGAGTATACATTACTTCAAAATTGTCGTGGAATTATCATTACACCATATTTATTAACAAAGGCTCGAAAAAAGCTTTAACTTTTAAAAAGTTATACAGAAACAAAACTGGGCCAAGATGCTAATGTACTGAAACAGCTGGCATTGTCACTGATACGTTTCTAGACTCCTCTTACGGGCAGGAAGTCTTTTCAGTGCTCCGAAAGTTTACTTAATAAGATGCAAAGTTTGGATTGCAAAGCTTTCAAACTGGCTCTTGGTGTGCCGTATCATGCATCATCTTTGGGAACATATAGCGAAGTAGGAGTATTACCATTAGATGAACATCGACGGCTAGCTGTCGCAAAATATGTCTTACGAATTTCAACACGTGACAGCAACGTTGAATGAAGTCAGTTTGAGATCTGACATTAGCTTCCCCAAAAGGGCAAAATCAATTTCTTCACTCACAA
>JADBJO010035319.1:0-12398 GCA_016801955.1 Conus betulinus | reverse complement strand
CCCATGCTCTCTCTCTCTATATCTCTTCCTCTCTCTCTCTCTCTATCTCTCTCTCTCTCTACACACAACACAAACAACAAAAACTTTTCCAGGCTACCAACAAAAATTACTCGATCAATGTGATAAAAAATATGTAAATTTCAACACAAAACCGAAGGCTGTCTCCACTCAGGGGGGGGAAAACAATCCTGAATAAAAAAGAAAAAAAAAAAACTCTTACTAAAATAGACTCATACTATCATATTTATCTATTAATAACTTTAATGTGTGACCATGGTACACTTAACACTTGCTTCTCCTCTGCAGGTGCAAATGTAGCTAAAAAGAAACAAACAACAACAACAACAACAACAAATTAGCGGAATGCATACTGATAAGGCCTTTTCATAGCCAACCATTGAATGAAGATGTCACGCAGTGTGACACAGAATTGTAAAGGCTGTAATCTCGGTTCATGCTTTCCGCAAAATTCTCTTTAGTAAAAAAAAAAAAAAAAAAAAAAAAAAAAAAAAGGGCGAAAAAAACTGTCACTAGTGCGGAGGAACCAATGTACGAATGTTCTGAAAAATGAGACTTTCAGGGCTCCTGTTCATGCGCACAAACTATATATTTTGAAAATACGCTTCTGGCGTCAGTTTGCACAATCTGCCTAATTTAACCCGGGAAAAAAAAAAAAGCAAAAAACATCACCTCCAGAGAAGCTCAAAGTGACGTGACAGCCTCCAGAAAATCAGTCTCATGTTTTATTTTCCATGGATGAACACAATAAAAAAAAAAAAAAAAAAAAAAAAAAAAAAAAAAGAGAGAGAAAAAGAAAAATTATTCCTTTTTCCGGTCTGTTTATATATTTTGTTTTGTTTTTTTTGCTTTCGTTTTTTTTTCATTTCTTTCGGTTACAGCCCCACCCCCCCCCTCCCCCCCCCCCCCCCCCCCCCCTCTTCGTATGTATGTAAAATCCTTTGTAAGGGTCAGCATGTTCTGTGCCACACAGATGTGTTCAGTGCATGCAACTATCTAAAGCTAGCTTTTCCTTATTGCACTTAAACTGAACTTCTGTGATTATCTTGATGCGACTGCTGTTGATAAGCTGTCCATAGTCAAAAAGATTTTGTGATTACGCCGCTCGTGCCAACATGCCTTTAAACGAAAATAAAACTTTCATTACAAGGGGGGGGGTGGGGGTCAACAACAACTAGGATGAGAGGATGATGATGATGATGATCTCGTCATCATCATCATCAAACAACAACAACACCAACAACAACAACAATAATTGAAAACGGGGTGGGGGGGTGGGGGTAAGGGCGGGTCCCAATATAACTTGTAACCTGTATGATCATGCTAATAAATGAAATTAAGGTACCATACACTGGAAAGAAGAACTTCGAAAATACCGATTTGAAGTAAAGAACACAGATGATGAAAAGTTTTGTTTTTTTTCGGTTTTCGTTTGCGGTTTTCTGACTGAAAATGAAAAGGATTTCGATGTAATTTAAAAAAAAAAATGGCAATCTGTTATTTGATACGCATATTCAAATGTGCAGTAAATAAAGCAGATGGAAAGACTGGAATAATAAGATATATTTGTTCATAAATTAATAATGAATATTTAAATGTCAATACAAAGCATTACTTGGGCCTCTAATTGGAGAATGGAAATACAGTATGATACCCCAGGGTTAAGAGACAGTTCTCTGAAATTGGTTACTGACAAAAGAAATAACAAATCAAGAAATGATGTAGTTCCTGAGTTTGCCTTCTTTAAAGGCAGTAAGAGTTGGGGGGGGGGGGGGGGGGGGGGGGGGGGGGGGGGGTACTTCTTTCAAGTCTACAAAATTTTTACAACCAGACAGATCAGTTCTAGTCATTTACTTTGTTTACCACTATACTATACATGCAAAAATAAAAAAAGAAACAGACTGACAAATTCTTCAAGAAAAGTTGCGTTTTATGTATATAATTTAGTGATGGGAATGACGGACTAATGGAACAATCTAACAGAACCCACTAAACGTGCACCCCTAGTGTGAACATTTTCAAACACTTCTGCTGACTTAGAGTGAAATTGAAAAGAACTGATGAAGAAAAACAGACATATGGACTAATAGAGTGGTTTGAAAAAAAAGAAAAAAAAAAAGAAACAAAGAGAATGAACTGCCCTTACCCCTCCCTCTCACCCCTTCTCCTTACCATGCCCACTGACCTTGCAGGGCAAGGCAACATGGTGGAGAACATCCACAGATCAATCAGGGAAAGTAGGGCGTGATGTGAAGCGGCACCAGTGTCACTGGTTGTGGGCGGCCACCAGCGTCTCTGACCAGTCCCCTTCTTGATGCTAAGTGCACAGGAGGAGACAGCTCCGCCCTGACAACCAGGTCCCACTGCTGCCTCCTATGCACTGCATTTGCACAACAAACTCCATACAGCCATGTGTTTGTCGGTTATCATTTCAACAGTTATGCAGCCTTGCTCACTGTTTCATCCATGGCACTAGGGCAAATTCTATTAACTGGGCAAAGTTTTGAAGAGGAAAAGGATACAGAAGTACAGATGTGACCCAGATGTGCTTCATTTGTGTGAGTGTGACCCGTGACGCTTGACAACGCCATCCAATCAGTCCAACTAAAACACCAAAACCAAAAAAAAGAATAGATGTCAAAATCTAGATCTTTCAAAGCTATTGCCACTCTCTCCCCTCTCAAACCCGCCCCCCCCCCCCACCCCCCCCACACCACCCCCCTCCCCTCCTTTCTTGCCTTGGGACAGTGCGCAAGGGAAGGCCCGACTGACACGATCAGTGACACAGGAAAAAATTGCGTCACGTCAAATAATGCGTGCCGCCTTTCGTTCTTATGGTGTGGCAGCCTACCTCCCTTCCCCCTCTCTCAACCTTCCCTCCCCCATGCTGTACGATTATCACCGGGCAGAGTGGGAGGGCGTTTCTAACAACAGCCCAGCTCCAGTCCCCCCCCCCCCCCCCCCCCAAACCGCTACCCCCGCCCGCACCTCTTCGCTCTCTGACCGCTCACACAAAGTGCAGGTGCCCACTCTCCCTCCACCACCTCACCACCCCCCCCTCCCCCCCTCGTCAGCTACACGGATGCATAAATTATCCCGTGCCATATTAGGATCAAAACAATTTTCCGAGGCGAATGGTGACTAGACTAAATCCCTCCCCCTCTCACCCCTGATCGTGTGAATGACAGGTTTGTCGAAATTTGATTCGGCAAGCAAGAGATTCATATACTAGACACACACAGGCTCAGCTTCACTGACCCCTTTCAGGACTGCCTGTAGACACGAGCAGAGGAAGACAAAGGGACAGAGGCTAGGAAAACTCTTGGTAAACTCCTTGATCTCAAGTCATTCCCTGTTCATTCCCAGGAAAAGTGAGTTGGAACTCTGTTTTACATTTTTGAATCTATGTATTGATTTTTATGTATGCTGTGTGTGTTAGCATTGTAACTCTGTACAAATGCTTAGCAACATTTATCAAACTGATGAATGATTATTTGTGTGTAGTAGTTTGCTTGCCATCATATGGCAAAAGCTCTCTCCAGTGGTTTGATTCTTTGTTAACAATCTGACCACTGCTCTTTGTGTCACACCTGACTTTGGTCAGTATGCAACCTGTCTGTTAAGATAATAATTCAATGATTATTTTGATCAGGAAACAGTAGGCCTGTGCTAGGTAAAAACTGCTACTCTGATTTATAAATACTGGTGATTATTGGAATGATTTGTAGTGTGTGACTTTAAGTCTACACCACATGTGTACTTGGACTAAGCATAGCCCAAGTCAGTGTGATTTTAATTCATATGAAACAGGAAGAGTTGTATAACTAAAACTGTAACATTGTATTACTGTCTCCTACCCTTTTGTAAGCTTAACTTAGCCAACCTTTAAACAAAAGTGGAGGTTAATAGTTATAGCAGAAACTCTACCATAGAGAAAACTTTGCTGGCTGAGTCTCACAACCCTTCTGAAAGACAGAGGAAAAGGGTAAATGTGTGCACTCGACAGACCAGCCACCAGATTCTCATCTACAGATCAAGTTCTCTTTATCGCAGAACTGGGATCCTGGTCACGCTACACATTGCGACTGAACCAGGAGCTGGGACTTCGCCAGAAACCAGGGCGACACCAGACAACAAATCTACACCAGTGGGGCAGTCACCAGCCACAGGAGAGAACAACTGTCTTCTCCGAAGCAAAGCTAAGTTTTGCTTACCACCTGGACTCAAAACCCATCAGACCCTTACCGAGGAAGGACCCCTCATGTGGTAGTCCAATGAGAACTGAAACACAGCCTATTGGAAAGTGTCACGCCATTTCTTATCTATGTATAAGTAATAAAAGTTGATGTGTGAAAGTGCACTGTAACTTGTGTCAGTTCCCTGTTGTTCAATCGAATGTTGAATGTTTGAAACTTCTCTCTTCAATTCTGTATCTCGGAGCTATAAGTACTTGTACTTAAGAGTACAGGCCTAAGGAAAATTATCTCAGAGCCATTCTTCCGTATTTTTATCAATACCCGGAACAAATAAAAATTTCTTCGATGACTAGTACCGGGAAAAAGTTGCTCCTCCACCACTAGTAAGAGAGGGGGTGTAGGTGAGATGTAAGATAATTCTCATAGAGAAATATTATTAAAGTCCTTCCCTAGAGGACCCACCTACCACTCGTATCCATCTCGTCACAGTTCAAATTAACTCCTTTCTTATTCCTTGAAAGTGTTCGTATATGTCTGAGGCGCGAAGGTAAAATTACACACGATCATGTTCATGGGGGATTAAAAGCAAACACTAAGACTTTTTGTCGTTGAATGTTCAGAGTGGATACCGCCCTGTAGTCCACCCTGGGTAAAGACTTCTGTCTTCAATGCAGAGGAATCTTCATGACTGTTGTCAGGAAGAGCAGCTGATCTGAACAGAGAAAGTCAACATCAACAACATAATCCAGGGACACAGTGGGGAACCGTTGTCCTACACCCTGGTTCTGACGTCACGGCATTGGTTAGCTCCTATAGTGCAGTAATTGTCATCAGGCACAAGGGGGAAAAAAATGTATCAAATTACCCAAACTGAACTTTAAAGTTTGTCATCAATATTTATACTTCTTTTTTTTTCACTTTGGGAAAAAAAACGCACAGCAGAAAAAAACACACACACACACACACACACACACACACACACACAAGTTTGTGGCTGAAGACCAACAAAGCAGACAACGGAAGTGTGTGGAAGTGGCAAGTAGCCTACAGTGTGCATGTAGGAATAGGTTAAAAACAGGAGTGCAGTATGTTGTTTTTCAACATGTTCTGCCTGACATATTTTTCTAAGAAATGGTTTCCAAACTATTTCATGCATGAACTCATTTCAAGAGCATCCTCTTGTCTGAATAAAACGATCTACAAGTCTGACATTTTGCATGAGTGAGTGAACGGTCCTGCTTTCTCGCAGTTGATTCTCATGACGACTGAGGTGCTTTACCACACGAGAACTGAAGACTCCGTGCTTCATATTCTTCAAATGACTGATTTAAAACTTCATTTCATTTCAAAATCAATCCCCGTTACCACTTTGTCTTCAGGGAGGAACGAGAAACGTGCATACAATAATTAGTCTGGTGGATTTCAATGATAATACCATTGTGCACCAAAGTCAAGCGGTTGGTAGTGTGGTCCAATTGATAAACAAAACACAATTTTTCGTCTTCAAGTGGTGCATCGAAACCCCAGACTTTTCAAAAAAAAAAATAAAGGCCCTAATGCTCGTCGCTCTCTCTCTCTCTCTCTCTCTCTATCTCTCTCTCTCTTCTCCTCACTCTCTCTACTCTCTAACATTTAATACTTAGCCCACTCTGTCCTTTCTTTTCTTTCCTTTTTTTTCTATTGTTGCTCACATTAATGTCGTGTCTCGTATGTGTGCAAACATCATGTTCCTTAACTTCGTGTGTGTGGTGTGTGTGTGTGTGTGTGTGTGGTGTGTTCGTGTGTTGGGTGTGTTCGGTCTAAAATGAATATTATTAGTCAGAGAAAAGTAGTGGGGCAGAGGGTGATGGTGATGAAAGACACATGGAGGTGTGGATGTTGCATGTGTGTGTGTGTGTGTGTGTGTGTGTGGGTGTGTGTGATTCTCTGATAAAAGCAAGAAAAATAGTATGGATTGGGCGGGGTGATTTTAAAAATGTCCGTATAATCAGGTGTTCAAGTAGTTCGAGAATTTCATTTGTTGCATGCACATTTATTTTAGTATTGAACTTTTGTCCACAAATGCGTGAAATACTTTTGGGTGACCCCTACTTAGTTTCAAAGACATCGATTTTCCATCCATACATGAGGGATAGTATTTCATTATTGATTTTTTTTTTGTCGGTAATGTCACAGATTTAACACTTCTGTACTTATTGTCATATTTTGAAGACGTTTTGGAAAACTGCTGCCAAGCTTATGATTGTCTTAAATACATTTTTACTGCTCCACGATGAAATAAAACGCACTATAACTTTAACATGAATGTGCTACGACACCCACATCAGCTAGCAGATGAAATGGACAAACCATCAGAGACACACACATAAGAAAACAACAACAACAACAAAAAACAAGGAGGATGGGCTGTCGCGTAAACGCATTCGTGTTTTTTCTTTTGAGGACGGGGCGTGATATATTTCTCATGGGAGGAAGAGTTACCACTACTTGTTTTTTATTTACTTGTTACTGTTTTAGCCTTATTTGGAGAATTTGGAAACATTTTTTCTTGTCACAAAAATGGACATAAACTTAAAACAATGTGTAACTGATGCTGTATAGAGGCGCCTCTATTACTGCTGTGTTCATTTTTTAATGTTTATTGTAACATAAAGAAAAACTTAAAAACAAGCAAACAGGGATCTCTAGTACCGCTTAACTTTTTGAATGCTGTAGGCGCGTGCTCAAAAAACAGGAATTAGTTTAAACGCACAATGCACACACCGAAGAAGAAATTATTTTCACGTAAGTAGGTTGACATCGGTAACGTAATGCTGTGGTGTACCACTATGTTTGACACGGTAAGATAAAACGATTGTGAAGAATTTAAACAGCATTATCTGATTCAACATTGTAGATGAATAAAATTACAAACAAATCATGTCATTTGGGTGTGTTAAACTGGACAGCACTGTCGTCTCTTGCCCAAAATCTGGAATATGCGAGTCACAAAGTAAGTTGCAGACAGAACGAAAGTCGATTTCATGATTGAGGAGTAAACTTGAGACTAAATCAAAAAGTAATAGCGAAGTTTTTCCTGTTGAGGAAAGCTTAATTGAACGCAATTATCGAGTTCTGAATTTACGGAGCCGATACAACATATGAGCTTAAGAGCTTAAAATATGTCTATACACATACTAGCCACCCTATTCATTACAACTCGTTCGCGGCCGAGGGTCTAAATAGCTTTTGCATGCATTTGTCTATCGTTTTAGACAATTTAAAAAACAAAAAAAAAATTCGTGTTACAAAACAGTCGGCTCGTCACACATTACCTTTTAAGTTTCTGTGTAAAGATCCGAGTGGAATGCTTTATCAAACAGTGAACGAACGTGTGTGTTTTTGACCGACTTTTTACGGCTAGTGTTTCTTTTTTTTTTTCGAAGTCTTTCCATCGTCTCATATAAGCTAATAGCTTCAATTACTGGATCCAGGCAAAATTTAGGTTCAAAATGTGTTGACTCCTGCATTTGCTATAGCGAAAAATTAAATGGCGATATCAAAAGATACATCCCACTGAAAACGTGTGTGTTTTTCACTCAAATTAATAAACCAAGGTGTGTTCGTGTCGAAAATGGGCCATAGCAAGTAAAAACTGAGAGATTGACGTTGATTGTTTTGGCATTTTGTACACAAGTCCCTCAATAAATCCACAAGTCCTCGGGACTAGTTCCTCAATTTCTCAAACAGTATGCTCATACTTGACTTGATTCACAATCAAACCAATTTATTCACACTACAAACATTCAACAATCATGTTCCCATCATCAAAAACATGTTGCGCTATGTGCAAATGCAAAGATTTCTCTTCTGCCTCCATATAAAGGTTTGTTTTGTGGAAAAGAGCCCAATACACCTCATCCCTATCCTACATCATATCAGATTCTTAACAGGATGACAGATTTATCCTTCGTGGTGGTGAACAAACAACGTTTGAGACACCAGCGGTTCCTTGGACAAACCCTTCGACGCGCTGGCAGGAAAAGTGTTGTATCAGGTGAACGCCCATACGTGATGGCTTCCCTCAGCTCCCTGTCTTTGATGACATCGAGATGTATGATGAGTAATGTGAAGTCTCTCAGCACCATGGTTACGAGACCTCAACAACAGGTCCCTTTCAGACTTCTTCACTTGTACAGCTGGGCAAACAGGCCAGAAGAGCCGGCGCCTGTGGTTTTGAAACAACCTGCGACGATCCAGTTATGGGATGACATATCACGCAGGAAGGAAGTTGTCCACGTCCTGGCTATAGGACGGCTTCCTAACACGTGTCTCTTGGATCAGGTTCAGTCATTTTTCACCACTCTTGACACCAGAGGACACTGGTGGATTCATCATAGGGACTCCTAAGGACAGAGTAGTCCGTAGGTTGTTGTCTATTCATCTTCAATACTCAAATGAAATTACGTTACCGCTGGCTATTTCGTCGAATACCCTCTTCTCGCAGTGTTGATTGACACCAGGTAGCACCAGCTTCGATGGACATGGACAGACGATGGAGCAATGGCAGACTGCAGGAGGATGTCCTCAGGCAGAGAAGGGACGCCCCAGAGCAACACGCTCGCAGTACCAGTCCCAATGCCCCCATTGCCACGCACGTTGAACAGCACTCGGATCATGTGCCCTGATCCAATCACTTTCGCAACCGTTTTTACCCCATGCCATTGAACTTCCGGGCAGCACGGGGAGGAACATCAACGTACAGACTGGGAGTGTATGTAACAGTGAATGGCACATGTACACTGGTGGGGGCCGCGCTCTCGACAGTCCTTCTTTGCCTGCTCAGTGACATCGGAGAAAGCTGACAACAGTCCCCAAGCTGCTCCCACACTGCTTTGCGCACAACAAAGCCACAAACTGCCAGTGTTAATGCCATTTAGAAGGCTGCAGCCTCTGTGTCACCTGCCTGCTGGAGGGACACATTCTCTCAGCGGGAGACATTGCGACGGTGTGAAATGGACATCGCAGTGCACTGTGACTTGTTGCTGCCGTTTTGTGCGCCGAAGTCATTGCCAACCAAGACCGATCTGTTGGACCCCAACGCTTTGATTCTTTGGTTCTTCTGTGAACTAGACTGACGTACCCGTGGTCAAAACTTGAGGGGAATATGACGGCTAATGAATCAGGCCACATCAGGAAAGCCTTTGCTGGAAAAAGAGAAGTTAAAGGTCAGCCATTCATCTAGACCAGTGACAGTATACCCCAACCAACAAAGTAATACAGTGAATGCATTTCAATTGTCTATTGTGTTTTGGGTTCTTAAAAAACATTGAGAATCCTCAGACATTAGGAGTAATCTTTATTTGAAGATCTGCGGTCAAACTCTGGTTTATAAAAACAAAGTTTAATTTGAAAAAAAATCTTTCACGCGTTCCAAATGCACGCACGCGTTAACGTGAATTGAATTTCGATAAAGGAAAACGTTCGAGTCACCAGGCCAGTCGGGGTCAAGTTTGTAACAAAACCAAGATCTAGTGACGTAGTATGCAGAAAATTTACAGGAAGTAGAAATCACCTAAAGGTCCGGTAACGGTCGATTCCGTGTTTTTAATGCCACACGAGCCGCACACGAGGTGCAGTGAGATGTAACTCCGAAAACAAATCTTAATAAATGTGCGTCAAATAGTCCACTCCGTTTTGAGGTAGTATGTTAATCTACACGATGAATACAATGTTAAGTGAAGTGTTAAGTACAATGTCAGTTCGTGTTGTTGTATCATAAGATTGAATGTTGAAACTGATCTCGAATTGTCTTGGAAGTCTGTGCACTTGAAGTGTACAAGCTAAGGGAAGATTCCTGAGACATTTTAAGTGTGTACCAGTCGGGAAAAAGGAAAAATTCTTTCGATGTCTATGTACCCGGAAAGTTGCTACTTCCGCTAGATCGTAGAGAGAGGGTGGCGGTGGAACTTTTAAAAAAAACAAAAATAAACTCCAGTTAGAAAAATATCATGAGTCCTTCCCCGAGAGGGGCAAACGACTCACTCCCACTATCGTCGCAGTTCAAGAACTAAAGACGGCTATGCATTTTGTTTAAAAATAAGCGTAAACTGGGTTTGACTGACAAAAATCTCGTGATCATTGCGACTCCATAAATGCAGATATCTTAAAATAAACGTTGATACCTTGCATAAGTTTGTATTGGGTCATTAGATAATTTTTTCAAACGTGTTAAAAAACACCGCCAAAGAGAAAAGCGGATCTGCTCGTTGGTCTTTTGGTTCCAAGACCGGACCAAGCAAGAGAACTAAGGAAGGCTTCAGATAGTAGAGGTGCGTCAGAAAAAAATGAAGGGTGAAAAGTTACTAACGTTCACAGTGACCAAATGAAACAAGCCATGGGCAACCAATTCGAGTGGGGGAAAATTTCAACTATGGAATTCGACCTGCGGACGGAGGAGAGGGGGTGGGGGTGGGGGCATTCGGCGGGGGGGGGGGGGGGGGGGGCTTCGGCAAATTTCAAGCACGTGTCCCTACCAGTGTTTTCACACTGCTCCCTCCTTGTCACAACCCACAAAGATACTTAGAATGAGGGAAGGAATCGCAGGTTGCATCATCATCCAGCACGAATCAGAGACAAGGAGAACGATCAATGATCTCACCTCTCACGATCCTGTGATCCTAACCTTCAGATTACGTCAGTATGCTTTTTATGGATAGCGACTGGAACCTGACATCCCAGACCGGTAACGTCCAGACACAGCGCCACACATTCCAGTACAGTCAAGTGTTCTAAAAAAAAAAACAACCAAAAACAACAAATGGGGAATCAGTAACGAACTTTAATCTCCTAAAATGTGTCCGGTCTACCTCTCTTCTGTGAAGCTGCCAAAAATCATTCGTGCAAATTGGAGGGGAACAGACTGCAAAAAGAAAGAAAGACCAACCGATGTACAGCTGCATGAAATTCGCATTGATCTGCCGCTTTCCCATTCTGGTTATGTTTCGCGACAATTATGGTGGAGAGTTAAAGTTACCATACACCGTCAGGGAAGTTTGAGGTCTGTGTTCAGAAACTGTAACAGACCACGTGGAACGCTAGCAACCCAATCGGGGGGCGGGCGTTTTTATCTTCCGGCGGAGCGAAAGGAGAAGACCACTTCGCCAATGTGAGTGTGGATAGAAGTGGACGCAGAAGAGAGGTGTACAGAGCCTTTGAGGGACCTGATGTGCGTGGTCAGTGTCGGGCGACGCAGTCAGCCTTAAAGCCAGTCGCTGTGTTGACGGGGGGAAGGGTTACCTTGTGTAGTGTTGGGGACGGTTACTGGAGGGGGGGCGATCGCGACGATGGAGCGCGCTGACTGACGGACTCGTCTCGACGGGATACCTGTTCTGAGGGTGGGAGATCATATGGGGGCCACACGTTTTGGGTGGGCTGAAAAAATGCTCTTCGGCCGCAGTCGGCGTGTTCGCCGATTGGGACTCGTGCCGCGCCCAGCGAACTCGTCCGGCTACCTCTTTGAGGGGCCCAACGAAGCCAGACCAATAGAACCCGAGCATGAAGAGAGGGCTCCATGATATGAAGATAGCCTTTCGTTTGGGGAAAGGAGGTGCAAACAAAGACGCCCGCGTGGTCGAAACACCCCTAATTGAGCACCGTCTAAGAGGAACAAGAGTCAGCGAGAGAGAAACACGACGACCCCACATGCAAATCACCCACTACTGCCAGCGTACAGGGCAGTTGCCCACTTATGATGCCGACTTACGCCTGTAGAGTATCTCGTCCTTTTAATGCCTCAGGCCATTGGGGCACGTAAAACAATCCCGGAACCGAGCCGAAAGCCACTCCACTCCCCCCCCCGCCCCCTCCCCCGTCCTCCCTCTCCTACTGCAACCACATAGATTTCGTAGGAATGAGGGCTGTTGCTCTCCCCAATCCCTCCATGGTTGTTAATGGGAATACCGTGCTCGGGCCATCCTAAGACTCACTAGTACCATCACGTAGCGGAGGCCATGTGCCTCTGCCAGTTCGCCGAGCAAAGACCTACTCGCGGAAGCAAAGAGAACTTCACGATCCTAATCCAGCAAACTAGAAGACTGCGCCAACGCCTAGGGAGGAATCGGCGCCTCCCGCCTCTTTTTTTTCCCCGCCCCCTTCCGACCCGCTGGCCCACCCTGGCCGGGCCCAACTCTGCAGGTGGGGCCG
>JADBJO010035318.1:5000-12401 GCA_016801955.1 Conus betulinus | reverse complement strand
GTCCTTTGTTTTTTTTAAAACTCTACGTTAATGACCTCCCCTTAACACTCCACGGCTCATGTCCACTTTTTTCAAGATGGAACATCTATCCACTTTACCCATTCTGACCTAAATCACTTATCCATGAAATTCCAAGAGAATATTGATCAGTTAGTTAACTGGTCTGAACTCAAAGCATGTGTCCTTACCATAACAAAAAAAAAATAGATGGTCATAACTTCGCGTCAAAAAAGACTACATTTAACTTCTCTGCCCTTTTCATACATCGGTGACAAGCAGCTTGGAAGAAGTCCGCACTCACTTGGGCGTTAACTGGGACAGCAACTTCTCTTGGTCACCTCATATTATTTGTTTAAGCAAATGTCTATTACAAACAGTCTTTCAGCTGTAAAAAATCAAACTTTTCTGCGCGTAAACACATCAACACGCATATTTCGGTCATCTATCGATGATGCCTCAACTCTTTTCGATTTTTCTGGTGATAATACGTTGAAACCCGTTACACAGCCCGATAAGCGAGCTCTGAAAGCGTGCTTGTAAAAAATTGTCTTCGTTAGCACCAAAAAAACTATATCAATCTAAATATTCTACCTTCAACATACAGGACTTCAGTGCAATAAAGCAATAATGATGTATAGAGTTATGGACGGTTTTGCACCTTCAACATTAATTGCTAAATTCCCGTTAAATCAGTCGATATACACCAATGATATACAATCCGAAAACCCAGAATTGATCTATTCAAAACTCGTCTTGTTTACTCAAGTGGATCGCCTCAGAACTCTGCCAATAAACATCAAACAAAAAGGTTAGCATTGGTTCCTTTAAGGCGGCATATAAAAATTGATATTTCAAACGATAAACACAATTCATTAACAGCATCTCCATAAATAATATGTGCGGACAAGGACTAGTCATCTCTGGAGACAGTTCCCCCGGCGCCTGTCTATATTTGGACAAGGACTAGTAATCTCTGAAGACAGTTTCCCCTGTCTATGTCTGGACAAGGACTAGTCATCATTGCAGACAGTTCCATGTTACGTCTGGACAAGGACTAGTCATCTCTGTAGACACACACACACACACACACACACACACACCACACACACACACACACACAACACACACACACATACACTGACTGACTGACTGGCAGAGAGAGAGAGAGAGAGAGAGAGAGGAGACGAGAGGAGAGAGAAGGAGAGAGGAGAGGAGACTGAAGAGAGAGCAGAAGATGAGCGAGAGAGACACACACGACCACACACACCCATACACCCATTCCACACACACACACACACACACACACACACACACACACACACACAGAAAGAGAGAGAGAGAGAGAGAGAGAGAGAGGAGAGAGAGGAGGGAGAGAGAGATGAGAGAGAGAGAGAGAGGAGGAGAGAGAGGCGAGAGAGCGAGAGAGGGAGAGAGAGACGGGACCGAACAACCCGTGAAAAACAACAAGCAGAAAGAAAATGGATCAGATCCACAGGAAGTGGGCGGTGCCTTCACCATGCATAATGGAGTTCTAAACATGGAGAATGGCAAAGATCCCCCAATCAGCTGTCACCTAAGATCTCCCAATCAGCTGTCACCTATTTCTGGAGCCTTGAAGATCGTTGGGGCGCCTAAAAAAAGACTTGGCAACCAGCTTCCTCCCGGTTCTCAGACGCTTCAGTTGCTGAGTGTGAGGCCAGTCCATGCACTGATGTTGTCCTCCCATCTCTTTCTCTGTCTTCCTCTCCTTCTGCCTCCTCGCACTGTTCCTGTTCCTGGTAGAATGGTTTTGGCAAGTCCTGTTGATCTTGATACATGACCATACCATCTCATTTTCCTTCTTTTCACTGTGGACAACAAGTCTTTGTATAGTCCAAAGGCTTAACCCTGCTCTGGTCTGGACTTCCAAGATGGTAAGATGGTCTTTTATATGAGATGCCAACGCTCTTGCTGAAGCATCTCATGTCGAATCCTTCTCTCAGGTTCAGCTGTCAGAGTCCACGTCTGACAGGCACAGAGAAATATGGCAATGGCCAGGGAGCTCATCAGCCTGATCTTGAAAAACGATTGTGATGTTTCTGTCATCGGGGAGCAATTCACGTTTTGATCTCTCATCTAAATCAATGGCCTGAAGTACTTGACGCTCTGGACTGTCTCTGGATTGTCTCCCTTGATAGCGACGCTAGCGCTGATGCCGTTGGTGTTGTTGGTCATAAGTTTTGACGGCGAAGACCCTTATTTTCACAGCCGGACAGACTTCGCGGAGTACACCACTGACCACATGCTGTGAAGACAAATCGTGGGCATGATCGGAAACAGCACGGCATGGCGTAGCATTGTGTGCGGTTTGCGTCCAGTTCTTCCATCTTGAATCTTTCTCATCCTCTTTTCTCACGTTCTCACTCTTACCTGGCCTTTGGCCAAATTCTCTGATTGATGGAAATTCCATCAAGTGTATCGATAGTGCGACCTGGGGCAGAAAGTCTTTGTGCCAACAAAGCGTCTGCTCGTATGCACAACAGAGAAAATGTACAAAGTTTTTGCCATGGTTTTGCTTGTTTTGGTAATACTTTAGAATTAAGCTACCAAATAAATGCGCGCGCGCGCGTGTATGTGTGTGTGTGTGTGCGTGTGCGTGTGTTGTGTGTGTGTGCGGTGTGTGTGTGTGTGTGTGGTGTGTGTGTGTGTGTGGTGTGTGTGTGTTCATGCATACGTACGAAAGCAAGCAAACAAACGCACGTGTGATCGTGTGTGTGCGCGTGTCTGTGTGCACGCATCTGCGCTAAACACGACACTTAAGTAACACGTTTATATATAAGCGGACATACAGTTAACAAATAGACAGATGAATAAATATGCAGATAGAGAAGATGGATAAATGAAGGTAGGTAGACGGATAGACAGATGGATAGACAGATGGACGGAGAGAGAGGAAAAAAAGACAGGAAGGAGGGAGGGAGGGAGGAAGGAGGGAGACAGATACGGAGACAGACAGAGTGGCACAGGAAAAGAGCGAAATAGACGCAGCGAGAGAGACTCAGAATGGTTCAATTGTAAAGGCCACTTGCCCAGTAAAAATAACAACACAAACACACACACACAACACACACACACACACACACACACACACACACACACACACATACACTCACTCTCTTTCACACACACACACACAGAGAGAGAGAGAGAGAGAGAGACGAGGCCGAGACGAGAGAGGAGAGAGGCCGAACTTGAGAGAGAGAGAGAAGCGAGGAGAGAGAGGAGAGAGAGAGGGGGAGAGAGGAGAGAGTGAAAGCGGGAGAGAAGAGAGAGAGGAGAGAGAGAGAGAGAGAGAGAGAGAGAGATTGACAGACAGAAATTGGTGGTTGGTTTATCTATAGTATGTTCATTCTACGTTAATGAATGGTTGGTTAATTTATTCATAGCATCTACGTCTACATTAATGATTTTAGACGCTAAATAAATTAATTCACAGGTCAATGATGACTATAAGAATCAGCCAAATCCAAAAACAAAACCGATCAGCACACACACACAAGTAGGCGGAAGATACAGGAACACGAGATGGGGTAAGGGGAGGAATAGGTAAGAGGGAGAAGGAGAAGCTAATGATTTCAAGTAATGATCAGTTGGATTGTGCAATCGATGACTGGTCAGTGTAACAAGAGAACGTTCTCAACGACTTCTCCGGCAAGTAAATGTCTTAATTGCTCACAACATAGCAAATGTGTTTGGCTGTTAGTGTTGCAGTTACGCAATAGGTTTCGTAGCAATATTTTATGGATGGACAATTAGGCTAATTAGGATCTGAGTGCTAAACTTTTCATAACCCTTCTAGGAAAAGGGGGTTACCTGCAGCAGAATGGAGATGTTGACGGTGTGTGCTCTTTTTTTTCTATAGTACTACAAACTTCTCTTCGCGATGTGTCAGTTTAATAACATTTGAATGATTTTCAAAGTGTGAAGTGACTGGCGCGCGAAATTGAAACATTTTTTTTTTTAAAGGAATTTCAGAAACTCCGCTGGTTAATGTGGACAAAACAAATTACAAGACAAAAACACAACGCGTTCCGACCTTTTAGATCTTCTTCAGGCAAGATAAACAACATTCGGCGCAAACACACACACACACACACACACACACACACACACACACACACACACCACACACACACACACACAAAAACCCGAAGAACTAGCAATCATTTATCTTCTCGAATCCCTGCGAAGATTTTTCTTTTCTTTTCTTTTCTTTTCTTTTTACGCCGAATTCAAGAAGGTAAGTTCATTCTTCGTTTTTAATGATCAGCCTCAATGTTGCTTATTTTGCCTGAAGAAGACCTAGGAGGTCGAAACGCGTCGTGTTTTGTCTTGTAGTTTGTTTGTCCTTGTTGTCCGGTGGATTCACTATAAATTCCTTTTAAAATTTGTTTGCGTTTCCGCCTGCAGTCACCTCCCTTTGAGACTAGAATTCAAGGGACTTAACTGTCCGTTGAATGTGACTCTCCCATGTAAAGCTGATCGTGTGTAGAAAATTTGACACAAATTCAGATTTAGTTTGATTTAGTTCTACTTCTTTGAAAGGTGTAGGTATTAACAAACAAAGGTCATTTTTTTTTAAATATGTGATTTCCAAAGAGTAGATGACGTAAAAACACTTACGTCATGTTACCCTTGAGTCAGTCGAAGACGTCATAACGTTGCTGCATTTTTTTTTTCCCTTAGTGCAGCTAAGTCTACATTGAATAAATTAAATGCAAAAAGAGAAAAGACAAGTAGAGACTGGTATCCAAAGAACCTCCAGAACCGGTGAGAATCATTTCACAAACATGTATCAATATACTCACAAAGATGTATCAATAAATTCACAAAGATATATCAATGGACGCTAGTCTGAAATGAACCGATTCTTGCTGTGGCGGCCCGGACAATGACGATGATTTGTCACAGAAAAAAAGCAACACGACAAACACACACAGTTCATCTGGAAACAGTAGACCGAATTGTGAAAGACTCCGATCACTGAATGAAGAGTTACGTGCAGAAAAAAAAATTGATCTATCCACCAGCAACCTGAACTAAAGTGACATTTAACGTAGAGCGGTTATTTCCCGTGTCTGGTTGAAGCTATGGGCAGGTCACTCTCAAGAGACTGACAGACAGACAGACAACTCGACACATGGTGAGTAAGCGGAAGGACGGGCGGTGAGCGATACGGACGATGTACCAAACAGCTCTATGTAGGTCTACAGCTGGAACACAAAAGAGACAGGTAGGTACCAAGTTAGATATGGAAGATGTACCAAACAGCTCCATGTAGGTCTACAGCTGAAACACAAAGAGACAGGGTAGGTACCAAGTTAGATATGGAAGATGTACCAAACAGCTCCATGTAGGTCTACAGCTGGAACACAAAGAGACAGGTAGGTACCAAGTTAGATATGGAAGATGAACCAAACAGCTCTATGTAGGCCTACAGGCTAGAACACATAGAGACGGGTAGGTTACCAAGTTAGACGGATAGGTAATCTAGACAGACATTTAGACTGACATACAAAGAAAGCGCGCGAGAGAGAGAGATACATATGTATATGAGTGTGTGGTGTGTGTGTGTGTGTGTGTGTGTGTGTGTGTGTGTGTGCGCGTGCGTGTGTGTGTGTGTGTGTGTGTGTGTGTGGAGAGAGACAGACAGACAGACAGAGACGTAACTAGCTGCGGTGGAAGGCGAGCGAGAAGGCCTAGAGGGTTTTAATTTGTTTCATATTTTCCGCTCGGAAGAGAAACAATCAAAAAACATACATGAGAGCAAATCATGAGGCGTAAACAGTAAATAAGGACAAGAAATGTGCCTTTTGTTACAGTGACCACACAATCACGTGGTCCTAAACTCACATCAATACTGATTGTGATACCAATTCGCCTACTGCACAAAGTGTTTTCGTATATCCAATTTTCTTTTTTTCTCCAGTGGCTACACAAAGTCAAACGACCAACCGATTTCAAATCTTACATCCGGTGCACATTGCTACGGCAGCTCAATAGCATAACATCTCAGGAAAATCACCAACCAGTCAGAAATAAATTCACTCTTTCAGTGTTCAGTGGTTCAAACCAAGCTTTCACTGTATGTGAAACAGTTCTGGATTTATTGCACTTTGTGCTCAGTGGCTCAAATCAAGCTTTGACTGTATGTGAAACAGTTCTGGATTTAATGCACGTAGTTAAAAAAAAAGTGAATCTGTAACAAACAAACTTTGCAGAAATGTTAAGCAAAAAGCAAAAAAAAAAAAAAAAAAAAAAAAAAAAGAACACACACACTCAAAAAAAAAACGTAAATCCAAAACAACAAAAATTAAAAAATCGGAATTGAAAACTATGAATTGAAACCAAACACGTAAGTCTGGTTATAATCGCAACCTTGAGCCATAGAATCCGATCCGGCTCCATGGGACCAGTGACACGTGCACCATAGCCTTCAGGGAGCCAGGACCAATGCTCTGAGGTTGTCGGTATCTGAACGTCGTGGGCGATGCAAAGGGCTGACTGTTCGCACTGGGTCTTTGCCGAACGGACTTTGCTGAGTGTTCGTGGACTTTGCTGATGTGGTCTGGCCTGTTCTATTCGGGCCTTTTGTTGTTGTTGTTGCTGTTGTTGTTGTTGTTGTTGTGGCCAACTCAGCTGCATTGTCATAAATATTTGTAATTTCATGAACAGCTTTCCCTTTTCCTTTGGGCAACGTCTACCTCTCTCCCCTCGTCTTTGTCTTTGTCTGTCTGTCTGTCTGTCTGTCTGTATGTGTGTTGTGTGTGTGTCTCTCTCTCTCCTCTCTCTCTCTCTCTCTCGCTCCTCTCTCTCTCTCTCTCTCTCTCTCTCTGTTTTTACTAGTCCCGTGTGTATGTGTGTGCGTGTGTTCGTGACGAATGCGTGCGCGCGCGTGTGTGTGTGTGTGTGTGTGTGTGTTTAGAGCGACCGAGAGAGAAAGAGAGAGACAGACAGAGAGACAGAGACAGAGACAGAGGCAGAGACAAAGACAAAGACAAAGACAGTAGGAAAAAGAGACAATGGGGGGTGGGGAGGCTCATACATGCGTGTGTTTTAGACCGCATGTTCTCTCTCTCTCTCTCTCCTCTCTCTCTCTCTCTCTCTCTCTCTCTCTCTCTCTCTCTCTCTCTCTCTCCAAAAAAAAATATCATGTTCAGCATGCAAAAAGTGGAAACATAACAAGAGGGTGGAGGTAGTGAGAGAGAGTGCAGGCGGGGAAAGAATGGTAATGGGGGGTGGGGGGGGTGAGGGGTGGGAGGGGAGGGGAGAGAAAGAACGTCTGAATTGAACGTACAGATCTGGAGGCAGCCAGGAAGGGGAGGGAGGCGGTGGGGGGTGGATGCAGGTCTGGCCTTTGAC
>JADBJO010035317.1:7500-12401 GCA_016801955.1 Conus betulinus | reverse complement strand
TTTTCCAGAGCATAAAAGTGAACTCACAGATCGTGACTCATCAGGCTGATTTTCTTTAAAATTACAATTATCCCTGGGTCTGTAATATGCTCTAACATTTCAAACCGTTGAGTACTACATGGAATTTTACATTAATGAAAAAAGCTGTAGCGTTCCAAATTATTGTAATTATTCTACAATACATGACACTTATGTTGGTGAATGGTATCTGTTGTATTCATTGTTGTTATTGTCATGTGGGTGTGTGCTGTTGGCGAAAAAATAAACCTCGTGTGTGTGTGTGTGTGTGTGTGTGTGTGTGTGTGTGTGTGGTGTGTGCGCGCGCTGCGCGCGCGCGCGCGTGCGCGTGCGCGTACGTCTGTGTTTGTGTCTGTATGAAAGATCATTCTTCCATATTCTGAAGTGCGTTGTTTAGATAATGGTTATATCGATATATTCAAAGAGGTCTCTTTTGGATGAAAAATGTGGCTTGTTCGGGGAAGGGGAGAGAGAACTGACCCTGATGTCGTTGATCCTGATGTGTGTGTGGGGTGTGGGTGTGTGTGTGTGTGGTGGTATGTGGTTGTGTGTGTGTGTGTGCTGTGTGTGTGTGGGTGTGTGTATGTGTGTCTGTGAGAGCTGCGCAGCGCGCGTAGTGTGCGTAAGTGTTGTTGTGTGTGTGTGTGAGTTGGGGCTGTGAGTGCGTGAGTGCGTGCGTGCGTGCGTGCGTGCGTGTGTGTGTGTGTGTGGTGTGGTGTAGGGTGTGATTGGGTGTGTGTGTGTGTGTGTGTGTGTGGCGTGGTGTGTGTGTTGTGTGGTGGGTGTGTGTGCGTGCATGTGTGTGTGTGTGTGTTTGTGAGAGACGAGGAGGAGAGAGATGAGGAGAGAAGAGGGAGAGACAGGACCGACAGAAAGACAGAGAAAATGACGAGAAGAGAGAAGAGAGAGAGAGCGAGAGAGTAGAGGAGAGAGAGAGAAGAGAGCGTGTATGGGTGTGTGTATGGTGAGTGTGTGTGTGTGTGGTGTGTGTCATGTGTGTGTGATGTGTGTGTTAGTGCGTGTGTGTGTGTATACATGTGTTGTGTGTGGTGTGGTGTGTGTGTGTGTGCGTTTGTGTGTGTGTGTGTGTGTGTGGGTGTGTGGTGTGGTGGTTGTGTGTGGTGTGTGTGTGTGCTGTGTGTGTCCGCGCGCGCGCGTGCCGACTATCTAAAAATGCCATGGCGACGTTTCGCGTCACAGATCCTGCCTTTGTCAGGGGCGGATCCGTGATCCAGGAAGGGGCGGGGACTGAGGGATGGAAAAGTACAGTTCCAAGATTTTCTAAGGCTTCTGGCAAACACTGTCGGCCGAGAGAAGATAAGACGTTGAAGGTTACAGGTGGGGGGAAGGGGGGGGAGAGGAGCAGGGGGTTTGCGTTACGGAGAGGAGGGAGGCTCAGCAAGCAGTGTCCAACACAACTCAACCGTACCTTAGCTTTACCCAACACCAATGATACAGGAATGGCCGCAGAGAAAGGGATAAGGGCAATGCGGGTGGACAGGGGGTCAGTCTTACACAAAAAACATACCATACCCATCACCATGAAAAAACAACAACAAAACAACAAACAAACAAACAAACAACACAATGGTGACGCGTGGGAAGAGGACGGGAGGGGGAGCGGGCAAGGGAGACTGGGGTCAAGAGGTGGAGGTGGGGGGGGTGGGGGGTGAGGAGTCAGGCGATTGTAACATCTACGGTTGTGCAAAACGTGAATGCGCAACAAACTGGCCACAATGAGCGCTCCTTTTTTTTTTTGGGGGGGGGGGGGGGGGGGGGGGGGGGGGGGGGGGGATAAGGAAGGAAGGTGTCTGAATCTCCTGCTGAGGAAGGTGTCCGAGTACCCTGCCTCCCCCCCCCCCTACAATTCGATCCGTCCCTGCATTCGTATGGCCCGTTTTCCGGGCGAGGGTGTTGTGTCCATGCTTGAAATATCAATAAGCAAAGGCTCCGTGAGCTGACCCGGCGACATCTGTTGTTCAGTCCACACACCCTGAAGGTATGGTAATGTTCCGATTGTCCCGTCATGATTGCTGTGAAGCAGTTTACTGTACTGTCGCTATTCTTTACCGAGTTTCCTATGGCAATGGGGTTTTCTGCTGTCTACGTGTCACATCTGCATGGGACACATAGTAAAGACTCTGTCTGGTAGTGAAGACCTGCCGCTCTGTCCTTGCCTATCCCAAAACTCTTCATCTCCCAGCCCCTGCCCCGAACGGCGCCATCGTATCAGCCTTTCAGTATCTGCCAGAGTCTACAGTTGCCATTTTCGGGTCTGTTCTGTGCGGTCTTCCTCCGTTGTATGTATGGTATGCAAATGTGTGACGGTTTCATTTACGAGTTGATTGCTTTCTCTCTCTCTCTCTCTCTCTCTCTCTCTCTCTCTCTCTCTCTCTCTCTCTCTCTCTCTCTCTCTCTCGCACACAACACACACACACACACACACACACACACACACACACACACACACACACACACACACACACACACACACACACACTGCGTTATTTTGAGGAAGGATTGTGGTTGAGGATGGGCGGGGCGACATGGGGCACTTTTCATCGTCATGGGCAGTGGGGCTTTCATGCGATGTGTACTGGGCAATTCACAATACAAACGCACTATGAGAATTATTCGAAAGAGAATGATACGTCAACGATGATTCAGATGATGATGGTGATGGTTGAGGCTGTGGTGGTGATGGTGGAGGTGGTGATGATGATGATGGCGATGGTAACACTGGGGACTCACGGTTCACTCGGTTTCCGGTTTTGTTCAGGCGCTCCAGTTCTGAAAATAGAAGGAAAAGGTGCTTTGCCTTATATTTCTTGCCATCCTAGACATACAATCACTCTGCCAAGAAAGAGAGGCACAGAGAGAGGGAGAGAGGGAGAGAGACGAGAGAGGGAGAGAAAGGAGGGAGAGAGCGATGACGAGAGAGAGAGAGAGAGGAGAGAGAGAGAGAGAGAGAGGAGAGAGAGAGAGAGAGAGAGGAGAATACTTTATCAAGCACAACGCAGTCGCCCTGTGATACAAGGATAGTGGCGTGCCCTGGCTTAATTGAGCAACTCAGAGAGTTATCAGCTCAGCGTCGGATTCACAGAGACATTTTCGCGTGATAAACTTTACAGTTACACAGATAAGTTTGATTTCCAACATGATGTGTTATGTTACAACACTCATCCGTCATGAGTACCGTACGTTTTTCCCCCTCTCATTCGCGCAAAGTAGCCTGTCACTTACTCGACTTGTATAGTCTCTGATATTTCTGTGCGGTTTCCATGCACTTACTATGATAAAACAATCTTGCAAAAAGAAAACAAATCTGTGTGTCACCATATCTTTATTTTCACCGTGAAAACCTGTCAAGTTTGATGTTAGACTCGTGGTTATTTGTAGCCCTTCTCTGTACATGAATCTTGTAAACTCAAATAATGTTTAGAATCACATTAAGAATGAAAGCGGTAATAGAAAACGACCAATTCCAACGACTACTTATACTTTGCTTTCAAACAACAAATGTTGACAACAAAGTAAGCAAATAAAGCAAGAGGAGGTCCTTCATAAACATATGAAAATGCTTAATGAATGTGTAATAAATATACACACTAAGTGTAATAAATACTAAGTATAATAAATATACATAATAAATATTACATTAAGTATAATAAATATACACATTAAGTATAATAAATACACACACTAAGTATAATAAATATACGCGCTAAGTATAATAAACAAAACACACTAAGGGTAATAAATAAAACACACTAAGTGTACTAGATATACATAATAAATATACACATTAAGTATAATAAATACACACACTAAGTGTAATAAATATACACAGTAAGTCCTCACTTTGCGAAGTGTTTAACAGCCAGCCCCAGGAAAGACAGGAACTTCTCGTAGTTGACGTCACGGTTAGGTCGATCAGGGGAGACAAACATGGCCGCCGTGACTTGCAGCAGATCACCCGACAAGCTGACCTGTTGCAACACAGACCACGTTATTCTGTCATGTCATTGTTACCCTGGTTACTGCTATCTTAAACAAACGATGCTAAACATCCTGCATGGCAAACCATAACCCTGACAACAAAAGCCAACGAAAATCGAGAGTGAAATGACTGGACAAATAACGTAATGGTCCATTCGGTTTTGCTTGCATCATTAACTGGAGATAAACATTTTAAACCAATAACAACAAATGAATAAACATTGCCGTGGGAAAAAGATGCGCAGATTTTTAAACCTGCCATCGTTGTTTATCTGTTTTATTAGATATTTTGGTCCGCTTACCTTTGTAGCTAAAGGCTATTCGCTGTTTTGTTGTGTATAAATGTCTGCCACGTAATTTCTTTTCCAAAGCCCCACCCCACTATCTGCCCCCCCCCCCCTCCCCCCCCCCTACCATCCTTGTTCCTTTGAACTTAAAAGGTCTTGATACCGACGTAGGCAAAAGAGTCAGACGGACAGGAAAAACGGTCCCAAAAAAGACGAGTTCTTTCCATCTGCTTGCCTGTTGAATAGCTCAAGTCCTGGTACAGGCACGAGGCCGAAAAAGATAGACATAGACCTTCTATATGCCTGCCCATGGACCTTTCCATATGCCCGCCCATGGACCTTCCATATGCCCACACCCATGACCTTCTGCATGCCTGCCCATGGACCTTCATATGCCCACCCATGGACCTTCCATATGCTCACCCATGGACCTTCTACATGCCTGCCCATGGACCTTCTACATGCCCGCCATGGAGTGGTACAAGTCCTGATATTGGCAATGGCCAAAAAGACAGCCGTGGACTTTCCACCTGCTTGCTCATGGAGCGGCACAGATCCTGGTGGTGACAGTAGCCGTGAAAACAGATAGGGCGGACA
>JADBJO010035317.1:0-2500 GCA_016801955.1 Conus betulinus | reverse complement strand
TCTATTGGTCTGTGTGTGACCTGTTACGCATGATCTTGAGGTTTTCCCTCTGCCACGTCTACTGCCTCCCGCGTATGCACGCACAGAGAGAGAGAGAGAGAGAGAGAGAGAGAGAGAGGAGAGAGAGAGAGAGAGAGGAGGAGAGCACCGCATACACACACGCATACACACACACACACCACACACAGCATACACACGCACGCACGCACGCAACGCATGCATGCACGTTATGCACGCACACGCACGCACGCACGTACACACACACGCACACACACACACACACACACACACACACACACATACACACACACACACACACACACACACACTTTCTCTCTCTCTCTCTCTCTCTCTCTCTCTCTCTCTCTCTCTCTCACACACACACACACACACACACACACACACATGTGCATGTACATAAATAATGTAATCTTTAGATCCCCAGAAATAGAATCTTTGAACCCTTGAAACGTATAATTTGTGCATACTCTGAGGACGGAATCATTGCTCACTCGAAAATGGGGTCTTTGAACACTAAAAACAAAAAGAAAAAAAGAAAAAAAAAGTACACCTTTGTGCACTCAAAAGACTGAATTTTTGCATATATCCGGAGATTGAAATCACGCGCACACACACACACACACACACACACACACACACACACACACACACACACAACACACACACACACACACACACAGTCATGTTTTTTTCTTTTGGTAGAATGATCTTGACGGTATCATAAGATAACCATACACGAGTCATGGAATTATCCTTTAAAAGGAAGATGAGGAAAGGGCGGGGAGGAGTGGTGGCATTGTGTGGGAAGTGACAGGGCAATGGGGCGGGGGTATGGGGCAATGGGGTGGGGTATGGGGCAATGGGGCGGGGTATGGGGCAATGGGGCGGGGTATGGGGCAATGGGGCGGGGTATGGGGCAATGGGGCGGGGTATGTGGAAGGAGCAAACAACAACAACAACAACAACAAAGGTGGCGAGAAATCTCAGATGACAGAAGTGGAGAGTTTCAACATGGGTTAGACACCTTCAGCCAACAAGTGAACAGACAGCGAGAAGACAAAGGTTGTGACAGCTTTCTCAGTGCTGTCCGCTTCAAGTGTTAGTACAGTGCTAACGGACTCATAACGCCAACCAGACCAGTAGGACGTAAGGACAGGGCACGAGTGCGGGGGAGGAGAGAGAGAGAGAGAGAGAGAGAGAGAGAGAGGCGGGTGGGGGACAATACCTGGCTGGGATGGTTCCATCGGCTTCCCATGGATTGTTCCGGGCTACCCGGGTAGCTACGAGCCTCCTTGGGAAAGGAAAACCCCGGTATACACATCAGGCCACATCATGCCATCACACGTCACTTAACCTCATGCGGTTGCTGATGATGATGGCGACGAAGACGACAATGACAACGTTGATGGTGATCGTGATGATTACGATGACGTTCATGATGCAAAGATACAGAGCAGCTGTAGCACTACGCTCAAAGCACACGAATAACAATTAAATGTTCACTATTCATCCACTTAAAAGCTCATCTTTTTAAAAGCAAACACGCGTGCGCTCATGCATGCACGCACGCACGCGTACACGCACGCACGCACGCATGCGCGCGCGCGCGCGCGCGCACACACACACACACACACACACACACACACACACACACACACACACACACACACACACACACACTGCAGATCTACCAGCAATGGTTTTACATTTAAAAAATATATATATACGAGCAAGACAATATCTCGAGCATGAAACCAGCTCTAAAACTAAACAAAGCTAACGATGCTGCCGCTGTTCAATCCGTTTCAACCACATGGTTTTCGCCAGAGGAAAGAAGAGCTGAACTCTATGCAGTCACTTCTGCATGTGTAAGACGGACACATCATGTGGTTGGCAATGTGACAGAACATTTTGACTAAGAAATTTGTATGGACCATCACCTGCTGGGAATATATAACATAAATGATGTTCTTAAAATCGGATCGGGGGATGGGGGGTGGGGGGGGGGGTTCTCTTTGCAAATATGTCAGACAAACTATAATCTGAAGAATGAAGAATCCTCTGTTGTGAAGATGTGACGAAAAATAATGTTCTTAAGATTGGAAGTTCATTTGTTAGGAACATATGACACAAAATAATGTGCTGAGAATTCAGATTTCGTATACTGGAATATGTTACTAAAAGAATGTTTTGAAGACTGGCAGTTCATCCTTTTAGAATATGTGACGTAAAACATTGTAATAAAGGTTGGATATTGAACTGCTGGGAATATCTGACGTGCAATATGTTCTGAAGGCTGGATATTCATCTGTAAGGAATATGTGGCGTAAAATATTGTTCTGAAGGCTGGATATATCCTGTAAGGAATACGTGACGTCAGTTCTGAAGGCTGGATATTCATCTGTAAGGAATATTGTCTGAGTATTCTCTCGTAAGATTGTTCGTGAATGGTTCTGGCTGGATATTCATCTGTAAGGAA
>JADBJO010035316.1:0-12401 GCA_016801955.1 Conus betulinus | reverse complement strand
ACACACCCAACACACCCACACACACACACTGCACCACACACCCACAACAACACACACCCACACACAACCCCCACACTCCACACACACACACCCACCACCACACACAACACACACACACACACACGACACACACACACACAACACACACACGACACACACCACACACACACACCACACACCACACAACACCCACCCAGCAGCACTACATCCACAACACACACACACAAACACACACACGACAACCCACACCACACACACACACAACACACACACTTAACACACAACACACACAACACACACATCACACACACACACCAACACTCCTCACACACACACACCCTCCTCTTCCTCTCATCCTACTGACAGCAGGAAAACCAAAGCAAAAAAAAAAATAAAAGTGATTTACGCGCGTTCTGACCCCTAACCCCGTCCCACAATCGCGCTTGACCAATTCGCACTCCAGACACAGGGAGATTAGGGAACCCCGAATTGCCGTTTCGCGGAACTCTAATCCATCCACAGATCAATGGTTCCGTGAGAACTCGTTGAGAGCGGTTCCGGAATGGTTCCTGGCATCGGAGCAGACGCTGGGCCAAGTCAGCCCGATTCCTGGCCCGCCCGATATTCACCCGGATTAGGGGGGCGGGGGGGGGGGAGGGTGGTGGGGGTGGCTATGGGGACGGGCGGACGACGCTGGGGGAAACAATGGAGATATGGGTGGGCCAGAGAGAAAGATGGAGAGCGAGTGGTGATAATGGTGAGACTGGAAGAGAGAGAGAGAGAGGAGAGAGAGGAGAGAGGATGAGAGCGGGAGAGATTGGAGAGAGACGGAGAGTATGAGAGGAGAAGAGAGAGATGAGAGAGAGTGTCCATATAAACATGAATTTTTGAACACCGATTTACAAATAGGCAAGTGCTGGAATATAAAAAGCTTCTTGCAACATTTAATTTGTTGATGAGGCATAAAGATAAACGATGACGATGAAAATGAATATCGATGATGATGCTGATGATGCTGCTGATGATTATGATAATGATAGTAATAATAATAATGACGAATAATGATGACGACGACGCGACGACGACGACGAGGATGATGATGATGATGTAAGTAATAATGATAATAATAATAATGATGATAATATTTAATGATAATGATAACAACAACAAACAACAAACAACAACAACAAACAACAACAACAATAATAATAATAATAATAATAATAATAAGAATAATAATAATATAAAAGTAATAATAATAATTGTGGAAACATTCCGTTGTTTATCTAGCTTAGTGTTGCCTTATTGTCATTGGGTAATAGACTAAGAAGTTCCAATCAGTGATCTCTGTCCTCAATCAATGCATAAGCGGGGTAAATGTGTCGCCAATGTAGTCCCATGTCATGCATAGCGAGATAAAGGTGTAGCCAGTGTAGTCCTTCATGTCATGCATAGCGGGGTAAAGGTTGTAGCAGTGTAGTCCTTCATGTCATGCATAGCGGGGGTAAAGGTGTAGCCAGTGTAGCCTTCAGTGTCATGCATAGCGGGGTAAAGGTGGTAGCATGTGTAGTCCTTTTCATGTCATGCATAGCGGGGTAAAGGTGTAGCCAGTGTAGTCCTTCATGTCATGCATAGCGGGGGTAAAGGTGTAGCCAGTGTCCTTCATGTCATGCATAGCGGGGTAAAGGTGTTCCGTAGCCAGTGTAGTCCATTCAAGGTATAGCGGGGTAAAGCCAGTGTAGTCCTTCATGTCATGCATAGCGGGGTAAAGGTAGCCAGTGTAGTCCTTCCAAGGTCATGCCATAGCCGGGGTAAAGGTGTAGTAGCAGTCAGTCCATGTCATGCATAGCGGGTGTAAAGGTTGTAGCCAATGTAGTCCTCCATGTCATGCATAGCGGGGTAAAGGTGTAGCCAGTGTAGTCCATGCCATGCATAGCGGGGTAAAGGTGTAGCCAGTGTAGTCCCATGTCATGCATAGCGGTGGTAAAGGTGTAGCCAGTGTAGTCCATGTCATGCATAGCGGGGTAAAGGTGTAGTGTAGCCAGTGTAGTCCATGTCATGCATAGAGGGGTAAAGGTGTAGCCAGTGTAGTTTTTTTTTCCATGTCATGTATAGCGGGGTAAAGGTGTAGCCAGTGTAGTCCTTCATGTCATGCATAGCGGGGTAAAGGTGTAGCCAGTGTAGTCCCTTCATGTCATGGACAGGGGGGTAAAGGTGTAGCCAGTGTAGTCCATGTCATGCATAGCGGGGGTAAAGGTGTAGCCAGTGTAGTCCTCATGTCATGCCATAGCGAGATAAAGGTGTAGCCAGTGTAGTCCTATGCATAGCGGGGAAAAGTGTAGCCAGTGGTAGTCCTATGCATAGCGGGGTAAAAGTGTAGCCAGTGTAGTCCATGTCATGTGCATGCATAGCGGGGTAAAGGTGTAGCCAGTGTAGTCCATTCATGCATAGGCGGGGTAAAGGGTGTAGCCAATGTAGTCCTCCATGTCATGCATAGCGGGGGTCGTAAAGGTGTAGCCAATCTAGTCCTCCATGTTGTCCACCTAGGACCCCTTCCCTCTGCCTCCGGGACCTCCACCCCCCACTGCACCCTGTACGATCGTCATGGACGAGGAGTCCAGGTGTGAGGCATACAGCACCTGGCAAACTGGAGGCGCTCGGTAACTGGGAGAATCCAGCAGTGTGGGTGGTGACTTGCTGTCTGCAGAGTCCTTGGTTCTTCGTTCCGTGCCAGGAGGTGCGGAGGGTCCCACCTGAAGCAGTTTTTCTCAAACACCATCAATTGCCTCTCTACTTCTGCTGCCAACATCCTGCTCTCACAGACATGACTACAGAAGGACATTTCTAATGATTCGTTTGATCTTCCCTGGGGAAACTCTCACACCTGGTTCACCGGATGACGTGGAGTCTATGGCAGACATGGCCAGGGCAAAAGTCCCAATCTCTTTGTGGAGCTGCCGTCCTGGGTCACAGTGGACTCTGAACAAGTGACGTGGTTTGTTTCTCTCGGTGACTGGCCGTACATGTTGATGTCCACTGTTGAGAGTACTCACCGAACTTTTGCTTTTCTCTGAGCTGACTGCCTTTCTCTTTGCACAGGGACAACCCGTCCATTCTGGTGGTCTGGGTTCCTTCAATTCTGCACCACCATCTCCCGGTAGGTCAATATCATCTGCCCTGCCTTGGCTTAAGGCTGTCAGGCCAACTGACATAGGCCAGAACACCAAGGCTATATCAAAATGTTGTTACGCTCTGCATAGTTATGCGGGGGATTGTCTTCAGCTGTGGCAAGCTCCTAGAACAACGTTATCATTCCTCCAAATTCCCCCCGAAGTCGGAGTGTGGCTGCCTGCACATGGCGGGGTAATCAGAAACGGCCACACATGTAATGTTCTCCATCTCAGGCTGATGCATTTGTACCATAGTGTTCAAGTACTTTGGCTGTTCGGATGATCCCTGGAGTCTTTTAGCCAGGTACGAGAAACCAACACACAACAACAATATCATCATCAGCAGAACACATGCATAAAAGAGGTCATCTCCGATGGACATGGAAATATAGAAGTGTTCAAGCGCTCTCCTGTATTCTTTAGCAGATGCTGCAGAATGGAAGAGAGATGAAACTCACACACACACACACACACACACACACACACACACACACACACACACACACACACAACACACACACACATGAACGCACTTACCCCCCCCCCCCCCCCCCCCCCCCCACCACACACACACTTTCCTCTCCTATACAACTCCCATAACCCCCACCCTCATCCTTCTCCCACAAGGTCTTTCTAACCCCCCCCCCCCCCCCCCTCACCTCCCGCTATAACCCCCCCCCCCCCCCCCAGCGGCATCATCTCCTTCTCCCCCGCCCCCTTCGCTCTCCTCCCCCTTCCCCTTCTTTTCCTGTTCCATCTCAAAGATGCTCGGCGGAACGGTTGTCCCGGGACAGGTCGAGGCCTGGCAGGTCGTCCACCACCCGTCATGACTCCCCCGGGACCTGTGGCCGCTGCTCTCTCCCTGCCGAGAGCGGGGACCGGGGGTAGAGGGGGGGGGGGGGGGGGGGAAGGTTCTCCCTCCCCTTTCCCCCTCCCCGCCCTCCCCCCTCCACCCCCTCCACCTCCGTCCCCTTCCCTTTACCCTCGCTGTGGTCGACTGATGTCCATATTCATATGCTGGCTGTGGGCGGAGAAGGGTTGGGGGGTGGGGTGGGGGGAGGGGGTGGGGGGAGTGAGGTGGGGGGGTGAGGGTGGTGGATGGAGGGAGAGGGAATGGGGTGGTGGGAGGCGGTACAGGGAGGGCGGGACAGGGAGGGGATGGGAGGGGGGCGGGTAGGGGGGATATATGAGAGGAGGAGGCATGGGTGAGGTTTTTGGAGAAGGACGGTCACCGGTGGTTGTGGGTGGTGTGTGGGTGTGTGTGTGTGTGTGTGTGTGTGTGTGTGGTGTGTGTGTGTGGTGTGTGTGTGTGTGAGGTGTGGTCTGTGTGTGTATAAAGGTAGTCACAGAGGCAGAAATTGAGAAAGCCGTCATTTGCCCACCGACCACCCCCTTCACCCCCGCCCCCCCCCCCCCCCCCGCCCTCCCCCCCCCCCCCCCCCCCCCCCCCCCCCCCCCCCCCCCCCCCCCCCCGTCCCTCCACCCTTCACCCTGCAAATCCTACTCAGGAATCTCTCCCGCCTTAGATTTTTTGACCCCAGAGAAGTTTCATTTCATAACGGTCCAAACTTGTCACAGGCCTTTGGAAGAAGCAGGAAAAAAAAAAAGAGGCAGTAGTAACAGAAATTTTGAGTCAATAGAAATGGAACACTAACATCGAACAGAAGACAACAACAGAACAATACTGTATTACTCACACAGAGGACATGACAAGTACAGAAGAAATGAATTAATGAAATGTATTCCTTTGCATTATGAATAAATGAAATATGTTCCTTTACAGTATGAATGAATGAAATATATTCCTTTACATTATGATAAACGAAATATATTCCTTTACATTATGAATAAAAGAAATACATTCCTTTACAGTATGAATGAATGAAATAGATTCCTTTACAGTATGAATAAATGAAATATATTCCTTTACATTATGAATAAACGAAACACATTCTTTACAGTATGAATGAATGAAATATATATTCCTTTACATTATGAATAAATGAAATAGATTCCTTCACATTATGAATAAACGAAATACATTCTTTACAGTATGAATGAATGAAATAGATTCCTTTACAGTAGAAGCATGAATACACATTCCTTTACAGTAATGAATGAATGAAAATACATTTCTTTACAGTATGAATGATTGAAATATATTCCTTTACATTATGAATGAATGAAATATATTCCTTTACAGTATGAATAAATGAAATACATTCCTTTACAGTCATAGGAAAACCGCTGAACATTTAGACTATGGAGCTCATCATTACATCATAATAAGACATCTAAACACCACAGCTCGAAGTGAGTGACACCTTAATGATATCGTTTCGGTAGAAAGATCATGGGAAGCGATCACAGTGGGTGGGAGGGGGTGAAGTGGGGGTGGAGGGGGAGTGGGGGAATGGGGTAACATTTGACCCCATTGCTCACGACCTCAGCGAGTGAAGCGACGTAGTATAAGTACCCAAACCAAACTGACCACAACTACTGCGCTCAGTGGCAGAGTGGTCAGAATGCTCTCATCGTATGTTGAAGGTTCTTGGGTTCGGATTTCCATGACGAACTTCATAGGGCTGTTGTAACTGATATTTACAATATCTGTATTGAGGGGGAGGAGGCGGAACTGTGTATATTCCGTTGCGCTTACAGGTGAATACAAATACTCGCAGATAGGCAGACAGGAACAAAACAGAGATAAGCAGACATACTAACAGGGAGAAACCAACACGACGAGAGACAATTATTGTTGTCCGTCTGTCGGTGCATATGTAAATAGATAAACAGACGGGCAGACAGATAAATAACAGACTGATGCAGATTGATGGACAGCTGTAAGATAGACATACAGACAGAGACCCGATGAATAGACAGTGTCAGCATATATAAACATACATACTAATCGCGATCGATCGATAAGCATCTAGCTCGAGGCAGATGTATACGAACGTACATACATACATACAAAGAAAGCTTACTCATGATTATTAGGTTAAAAAGAAAAAAAAAAGAGTAAACACTACTTTGAACAAACTTGTCTGTAACAGATAAATGGACAACAACATCATTATCATAATGAAAACCATCGTTATGATCATCATGAATAGCAGCAGAAATTTAGAAACAGATAAGGATAAAGACGGCTACACTAATAATGTATGGTGATAATTATGAACGATGATGACGACGATGATGAACACATCAAGAAAAACCCTTTTTGATTCCTCATCGTCCGGGGAGAGCACTTTCGGCAATACCCGTATTTAAAACACTATCGACAATATATTTAAAACACTGTCGGCGATACCCGTTAATCAATACATTTCGGCGAAAGCCATATTTAAAACACTTTTCGACAATACCCGTATTTGTTCAGGTCCTGTTTTCTCCATTTCGTTCTTAACAAGTTATCTCTCTTTCTCTTCCACGTCCCCTCCCCCCTCCCATCTCTGTTTCTATCCCTCTATTCCCCCCTCTCTCCCTCTGCATGTGGTGTGTGTGTGTGTGTGTGTGTGTGTTGTGTGTGTGGTGTGGTGTGTGTGTCTATGTGATTGTGTGGTGTGTGTGTGGTGGTGTGGGTGTGTGTGTGTGTGTGTGTGTGTGGTGTGTGAGTGTGAGCGTGAGTGCGTGTATATATGTGTGTGTGTGTGTTGTGTGTGTGTGTGTGTGTGTGTGTGTTGTGTGTGTGTGTGTGTGTGTATAATTGACTAATAAATCCAAGGGATAAGTCTACCGGAGCACCATTCCAGCAAACTAACAGAGCAGCTTGGTGGTTGGAAAGGACTGCAAGAAATATACAAATTATAAAACAAAACTTGCTCTTATGTCTTAAAGTGAAGAAAATAGGGGGAGATATAAGCATTATATCTGCAGTGGCAGTTAATTCTGCCTAACTAACAGTATGTGCTGAGAGGGTGAGTGGGGAATAATAAATGCCTCTCAAATGAGTCTTCAGCAAGCTATAGTCTCCAAGGAGGAGACGATATATATATTAATATATGTGTGTGGTGTGTGTGCGTGTGTGTGTGTGTGTGTGTGTGTGGTGTGTGTGTGTGGATGTGTGTTGGCGTGTGTGGGTGTGTGTGGTGTGTGTGTGTGTGTGGTACCAGTTGCAATATTGAATGGCAATATGTAAGACAAACATTTTGTGTGGTTTTATACATGTTATATTTTGGTAAAAACACATAGAACACGTTTAATGGCTATAGCGTTCTATAAGGCTCTACCATCCTCATCATCATCACTGGATTTTGGGAAATCACTGGAATTACGTATTGACCACTGATTGAATAACATCCAGAAGACATATACTGTTTATTATTGCGCGCTGCGACAAATGTTGGAGGCATATCACTTAGCAAAGATGTTGTTGTCTGGGAAACAGGATGGAACATATCATTACAAACAATGGTATTTCTGGGAAACGTGTTGACGGCCACTAAGAAGGAAGACGTATTTCTGGGAAAACGTGTTCGGAATACGTATCGAAGAAAGATAGGGTACATAAGGGTATAAACGGTACATGGTAGGGTGAACAATCAAGGAAAAAAACATGAGCAACCTGTTGAAAAAACATAATTATGAAATGACAAATTTCTGAAAACGTTGGGGAGTACATAATCAGAAAAAGGTTTATTTGGGGGAAAGGTGTTGGGGGCGTGGCAATTAAGAAAGATGCTTTCAGAGAAACGTGTTTGTGTGGCATAATAATATTAATAAAGAGGTTATTATCTGGGAAGCGTATTGGTGGTACATAATTAGGAAAGATGTTATTTCTGGGAAACGTATTGGTGGTACATAATTATGAAAGATGCTATTTTGAGACAACGTGTTGGTGGTACATAATTGATGAAAGATGTTATTTCTGAGAAGTGTTGTGGTAATAATTGGGAAGGTGTTATTTCTGGAAAACGTGTTAGGGCTACATACCTATGAAAGATGTTATGTCTGACGACACTCATCCATTACCCCCCCCCCCCCCCCCCAATTCTTTTTTGTTCCATCAATTTCATACTTAAGGCAGGAGTAGAGATTACACGGGAAAAGTGTTGAATCAGAGGGGACTAGGTCGTTCAAACTCCATGAAATCCGAGAAAATAACTAAACAAACGAAACAAACATCTCGTGTTTTCATCACATCACTGACTGAATCCTAAGTACAGGAAACGCTCAGAAGTTCAGGGTGATAGCAAGACATTGCTGGGTTAGCACATTAACTGTCATTTAGGTATAAAAGGATCACCGAACTGGGGAAAGAATATCCAGGGGGAGATTTCACGGTTGTGGTTGAGGACTCTGTCTCTCTGTCACCCCTTAGAGACACCGGCACTGAGGAAGAAGATGGAGGAGATGAATATGCAAAAGAGGCCGGGTGGAGGTGGAGGTGGAGGGGGGGGGGGGGGTGGGGGGGGGTGAAGGGAGAGAAGCAGACACCTTTGTTTTGTCGTCTGCTTAAGTCCAAACAGTTGTCGCAGCGGACGGGGGGGAGACATTGGGCAGGCGATTGTTGTGCCACCAGCACTGAATATTGTAAACGGGGATTAAATGCCCTGGGAGAGAGAAGAGAGAGAGGATGAGAGGAGAGAGAGGAGAGGAGAAGAGAGGGAGAGAGAGAGAGAGAGAGCTGTTTCAAGAATGGTTATTGTATATCTGGACTAAACGCAAATTGCGCGCGCGCGCGCGCGCGCGCACACACACACACACACACCAAACCACAACACACACACACCACACCCACACACACACGCAACACACACCCACACACCCACCACAGTGGCGATATACATGGTTCAGATCACAAGACAGAATTGATCGGTCTCCATTCGTTGTCAGTGCAACTTAACATTTTTCAGTCAATTTTTTTTTTAATATCCCCATTTACCCCCCCCCCCCCCCCCCTCCACCCGCATATCACCTCTTTTTTGTTACATCGTAGTTCATAGTCGCACTGACGGAGGTACAGTTTTACTTGGACTTTTTTTTCCCGCCCCATTCCTTGTGAGTCCACGTCGGGCAAAAAGATTCGTCCATCAAAGACAACTACGCCACATTTATAGATAAAAAGAAAATGGGGAAGGGGGGGCGGGGTGGAGGTCGGGGAGGGAAAGCACACCTCAAGAACACGTTGTGCCTATGTTCAGAGTGAAACAGCACTGGACTCCACTGGTCGTGTGGGTCCCCTGGCGAAGCAGCCAGTGAAGAACTGAATTGACGAAGGGGGAAAAAAAAAAATCCAAAGGTAGGAATCTGCAAAAATATGACATAAATGGCTAATAAATACGTAAACACGGCAATAGCGTTTAATACATAGTACGATTAAATGTATGTCTTTGGGTCAGTGCCTGAAGATATTTTTAAAAAGTAGGCAAGGAAGTTCCCAGTGTGTGACAGTGACGAGTGACAAATGGACAGTGACAGTGACAGGGACTGGGATCACCTCTACTACCGTAAAAGGCGAAGCATTGTTAGTCAGGTCAGCACTGAGCACAGCAATGGATTGTGAAAAAACCACACTGTCCTGGATCTCCTAAGAGATGCCCAGAATCCTCTGTTTTTTTTTTTTGTTTTTTTTTTTTTTTTTTTTTTTTTTTTTTTTTTTTTTTTTTTTTTTTTTTTTGACCGAACGATATGATGTTGTACAACAAATAGCGTGGAAGCTAGAGTAGGCAACTCTTTTTCTCCTCCATGAAAAAACTATGACCAGGAAAACAGCTATAGAGAAATACAGTAGGGGGTGTGTGTGTGTGTTGTGTGTGTGTGTGTGGTGTGTGTGTGTGTGTGTGTGTGTGTGTGTGGTGTGTGTGGGATGTTTCCGGGTTCCAATCTCCTGTATTCAAGGCAAACGTGCCATCCGTTGGGTATTGTCCAGTTATGTCTAGAATTTTGACGGATCGGAGAGCGTCCGAGTTTTCAAACACTGATGTGTGTTCTTGAGTTATTGCGTTTTTGCTTGCCCATTTGTTGTTGGACACCATGATATCATCTCAGATTGTCTACACTGACAAACTAGTGGAGGGGGGAGGGGGGGGGGGAGGGGAGAGGTGTTCTTGGAAACGTTCAATTAATGGACTGGAAGAGCTTCAATTTTAGAAAAAACAAACAAACAAGCAAACAAGACAAACAAACAAACAAAAGTCCCTCAGTCGCTCATGCTGTAAGCAATAGAGTTCCTTGTAACATCCTCTGATTCTTTGTTGTTGTTGTTGTTGTTGTTTTCAGTTCCACGAGAGTGACATTTTCCTTTGATAAATTGTTGGTACTTTGTCCATAGTGGACATGGATTTACTGAAATGAAACTGGATTCTTTACATTCCTTTTAGCTCCATTCTACCCCATCGTCAACACAGCGCAGGCCATCAAAGGGTGTCCAGGACTGCTCAAAGGGCAGTGAAGGCAGCAGTGCGTCTCTGGGTCCTCCCCAGCACCTTCGGGTGTTTCTTTTTCTTCTCCTCCATAGTTGACATGGATTTACTGAAATGAAACTGGATTCTTTACATTCCTTTGGCTCCATTAGGTGTCTTGGCAAGTGATATCGTTTCTCCGACCTGGTGGGGAATGAATAAATCATAGATAAATAAACAAGTGAATAAGTACATAGATAAATACACAAATGAATGACCACTTTTAGTACACACCTGCTGTCAGCGACAGTAGTCAGCCATCTTGATATGAACAAGTCCTTCAGATCAAACATCACAGGGCCTCGTTTTCATACTACGCTCAGTAATAAAACTCAAAAGATTGTTTTCGTTATTTTTTTTTTTCTAACATCTATCTTGTTTTCCCATAATATTTTCTTGTTAGCTCATGTTTCCCTCCAAATACTACACAAGTCCGTTGGCTCAGCAATCGACTCACTGTCAAAAATTCACGTGTCCATTACATCATAACATTTCTCACTTTGTTTTTCAAACCAGTTTCGTAATCAATTTTATCCCGCTAGCCAGACGAGGAGAACACACACAGGCCATTTTTTATGCAACGATCTCTTGGTTTTGTTCATAATCATATGCCTCTCTTTCTTCTTTACTGTTCATTTTTTTTTATATGTTGTTTTTCCGACATGTAACCATGACGGATTCCAGTTGTGTGGATGCGATAGTTTTTTTTTCTGTTTTTCCTTTTTTTTTTTTTTTTGCACCTAAAATTTGCGTTTTCCTTTATTTCGTAAAGGAAGGCTTTACGAGCTTTTAATGATCGAGAGAGAGAGAGAGAGAGAGAGAGAGAGGAGACGAGAGATGCCCCCCCCGAGAGAGAGAGAGAGAGAGAGAGAGAGAGAGAGAGAGATCTGCCAAATATTTAATTGAAAAGGAGATACCAACACGGGAAAAAAAGATATCCCAGAACAGCATCAGCAAAAACACCAACAACAACAAACAAAAAAACAAAAAACGGAAAACGGAAAAGATGAAGACATTCAAATGAAAAACATGATCAAACTTCATTCTCTTCTCCCCCCCACTCCCCCCCCACCCCCCCCCCCCCCCCCGCCCCCCCCCCCCCCCCCCTCCGCCGCGCGCGCACGCACGCACACACACACACAACACACACACACACACACACACGCACGCACGCACGCAAGCGCACCCGTGTATACGCACATTGCTCGCGTGCACACACACACACACCACACACACACCACACACACACACACACACACAACAGCAGAGAGAGAGAGAGAGAGAGAGGGAGAGGAGAGAGAGAGAGCTGGGGGTAGGGGTGGGGATGGAGTGGGGGAGTGGTGTGGAGGAGGGGCGCGGGGGGCTTGCGCTCCTTGTCACAGCAGCAGTACATCACCAATTACTTTCCTCTGTGCTACTTTAAGCTGCCCTGCCTAATCGCGGCGTTGTGTCCCTTTATGTGGGTTCCAGGCAGGGCAGTGTGTGCATGCACGTGTGGTGTCTTTTGAAGAGTTGCAAGGAAGCTATCGACGGTGTGTCTGACGGGTTCCTTTCCTTTTTTTTCACTTGTTTGTTTTTTTGTTTTCTCTTAAACAAACATCTGAGAAATGCGCTGTCATCCCAAAGACCACTTTCATAACTGTCTGCTTCTGGTATGTCTATTTAGGTTTTTTTTGTTTTGTCTTTGACTTTCCCTCTTCTGATGAACCTTGTTTCTGACACAAAGAAAGATAGAATTCAAAAGCATCTCGTCTGGGCTGCTGTCTGTCTGTCTGTTGTCTGTTTGTCTGCTCTGTCTGTCCGTCTCTCTATCTCTCTCTCT
>JADBJO010035315.1:0-5000 GCA_016801955.1 Conus betulinus | reverse complement strand
AGAGATAAGAGATATGTAGACCTTATTAATGAAAAGATTGAAGAAATTAAGGAACGATATGCGCTACTACCATACAGTAGAAATTCTCTTGATAAAATCCCAAACAATCAAATTCAGTTCTCAGTTTCAGACCAGTTATTCTTAGATACTCTGATTATGGAAATAAGAGCAGAAACAATAACATTTAGCATTCATAAAAATAAAAAACATAAATGAAAAAGAAAAACACGTTGCAAAAGAAATTCAAGCTTTAGAGTGCAAAACCCTTTACTGGAAGCGGACGTTGCGACCCTGAAAAAGAAAAAAGATGAATTGAGTGAGATTAGGAAACAAAAGATGGATGGAATAATAGTAAGGTCCAGGGCAAGATGGGCGTCACAAGGGGAAAAGTAAACAAATACTTCTGCTCACTGGAAAAAAGAAACTTTGTAAGCAAAAGAATGCTAAAACTAGTCACGGACAAAGGAACAACTCTAACAGAAACGGACGTTATGTTAGAAGAAACAAAGAATTATTTTAAAAACTTATATGCAGAAAAGAAAGTAAAAGATATTGAAATTGATAAATATTCCAATAATCTACCCAAACTAACTCAAGCAGAATCCGACGAGTTGGAGGGACCAATTACCTTAGAAGAAGCTACTAGAGTCTTAAAAAATATGGAGAATAATAAAAGTCCTGGGACAGATGGTATGACAGTAAACTTTTTAAAATTCTTTTGGAGACAATTGGGGGATTTTGTTGTCCGTTCATTAAACGAGGGATACAATAAAGGCGAAATGTCTATAACACAAAAAGAAGGTATAGTAATTTGTTTACCAAAAGGAGAGAAGCCACGAGAATATCTGAAGAACTGGAGACCAATTTCACTTCTAAATGTTACTTATAAAATTGCTTCTGCCTGCATTGCAGGTAGAATAAAATCTGTTTTACCCAAAATTATAAATGAGGATCAGTCAGGTTTCATTCCCGGTAGATACATAGGAGACAGTTTAAGAACCATATATGATCTAATTCACTATTTAGAGGTGAACCGCTTGCCTGGGTTATTGGTATCAGTAGATTTTGAAAAAGCATTTGACTCTGTTGACTGGTCATACATGAGTAAGGTTCTACGTGCATTTGGTTTCGGAAAAGGATACAGAAATGGATATCATCTTTTTATGAAAAGATAAGGTCTTATGTATAGTAAACGGGAAGGTTTCTTCAGGATTTTCTATTGGAAGAGGATGCCGACAAGGTGATCCTATATCTCCCTATTTGTTTGTTTTTATGTGCCGAAATACTAGCAAATAAAATAAGGCAAGATCAAGATGTTAAAGGCATAAAAATAAAAAAAATACAGAATTCAAGACAAATCAGTTTGCAGATGACACCACCTTCACACTGGAAGGAGATAAGAAATCATATGAAAAGTTGTTCACAGATCTCTATGAATTTGAGCAAATATCCGGACTTAAATTAAACTATGAAAAAACGTTTAATGTTTGGTTAGGATAAAAAAAAAATTCCTCGAGCACATACTTACCCTTACATAAAATGGAATGGAACCCTTTAAATTTAAAATCTTAGGGGTGTGGTTTACAAATAATCTGACAGATATGACTCAAATCAATGTGACAGATAAATTTTTAGAAGTTACAAATCTATTTAGATATGGTCAAAAAGAGTAATTACACCACTAGGTAGAATAGCAGTGCTAAAATCATTGTGCTATCAAAACTTGTATACTTGTGGATCCTCCTGCCCAACCCTCCAGACTCTCAAATAGATATGTTGCAAAATATGTGTTTCAAGTTTGTTTGGAACAACAAAAATGATAAAAATTAAAAGAAAATATTCTGTGCAAAATATTTGGAAAGGAGGACTAGGTATACCCAATATTAAATATATATATCCAATCCTTAAAAAATCGCCTGGATTAGGAAAGTATACGTGCAAAATTGTAAATGGAAAAACAGTATTACATTCATTATGTCCTGAAATCGATGCCTTTGATTCATATGGATCCAGATAGATTCGTACAAAGCAAAGTAAATACATTTTAGAGAGATGTTTTTAAGGCATATAATTTTTTTTGCAACCGTGCAGAATTAAAAAATAACAAAGATCTAGCTACTGAACCTATTTTTTGTAACGAAAAGTTCAAAGTGGGAAATAAACCGTTCTTTTACAAGATGTGCAGATGCAATGTATTTTTGGTTAACATTTACTTGATGACAATGGTAACTTTTATAAGCCGTCACAATCAAATGTCAGAGAAGCTGGGATGCGGTCAAAAATGTTAATAAAACTCGACGAAGAAAATGTTAATAAAACTCGACAGTAATATCAGTAATGACAGAACATTAGCGTTACAAAAAATTTGTAGCGCCACTAAAGGGGCACGCATTCACTATGATATTATGATAGAAGACATTGAGGTTTTAAACATCAGCTCTTTTATGAAATGGGAACAGAGCCTTAATGTACCTATTAATTGGACAGACGTACTAAAAAGAATTACGAAAATAAAAGAAATAAAACTGAAATGGTTCCAGCTTAGAATATGTCACAGAATTCTGGTAACTAACAGTACTTTGAAAAGAATGCAGGTGTGGATAGTGACATGTGTAATTTCTGTAACAGAGAGAAAGATTCAATTAGTCACTACTTGTGGGAATGTGAATTTGCACATACTTTCTGGAAAGAACTTGAAAATATTCTCAAAAGTAAGTGTTCACACTGTGAAAGATTGTCATTTAATGTAGAGCTTATATTGTTTGGCACTGATGAGAAAACAAAAACAGATGATATGCTAGACTTAATCATTTTAATGGGAAAATATTCCATATACAAATGTAGAATTAATAAGATGAAACCTAACCTAATAATGTTTCTAAAGGAACTATGTTACAGATATAAAATTGAGAAACATATGTACTCGATGGAGATGAACTATGCAGAATACGGGACAAAATGTTTCCATATATAACATTAATACATGAGTAATGTTAATAATCCATAGAATATAATTGCCCTTTGTTTTTGCATGTGGTCCGCGACCTTGGGAAGTAAATGAAACAATGTGACAAATATGTTTGTGTAGCGTATTTTCTCTAAATGTCATGATGTATCTATGGGGACACTAGGTGACATGCTACATGACTCTGTTTGATGTTTGTTGATAGCGGTCTTTCTAACTGTTCCAATTTCAGTGACATTATCTCCACGCATCGCTCATTCTGTCCCCCCCCCCCCCCCCCCCCCCCCCCCGCGCGCTCAATTCAGTCACACCCTGCCTTGTACTACCACACCTTTGACACCAGCAGTCCGCAGACAACAGCCAACATCAAGTCGTCATGAGGCAACCCACCAGAGGAGACACTGCACAACTACCGGGTCACTTTGGTGGTGTTCCATTTTGCCTTATCTAATCCAACTCACTGCACAACTACCGGTCACTTTGGTGGTGTTCCATTTTGCCTTATCTAATCCAACACACGCAGGACATCACGTCCATCCTACGGCAATCCCGGCTAACCTGCCGTCACCACCAATATCAACATGATCTCAGCGTGGCATAGACGGGGCAGATACCAGATCGAAACTGAGGTCCCGAAGTTGAATTTCCCGTAACTGACTAATCCCTCACCTGACGGGTGTACCTAGCAGGGTGTTGTTAGGTCGCCCGGCATTGTTGTCCCGCTCGACTGATTCATTTCAACGACATCAAGCCAATCTTCATGAACTGAAATCATATGGGTTGCACAACACAGCCGTACAGCATAAAAGAAATGGTCCCTACAGTAAGAAAACAAAAACAAAAATAGAAAGGAACTCCAAAACATAGATGTCACCTTTTGGTTGACCCTTGACATGTGACTAATGATGTGATACTGATATCGGCAACAACACAAAGGAAATGCAGATGAATGAAACAAGACCTGAACAAGTAGTAACCATTGGGAGGGGGGGGGGGGGGATAGACGCAGTGACCTGTATGTATTGGGAAACAAAGACAAGAAGAAAAAGAAGAAGAAGAAGAAGAGAAGAAGAAGAAGAAGAAGAAGAAGAAGGAGGAGGAGGAGAGGAGGAGAGGAGGAGAAGAAGAAGAAGAAGAAGAGAAGAAGAAGAAGAAAAAGAAGAAGAAGAAGATGATGATGATGATGATGATGATGATGATGACGATGATGAAGACAAAACAACAACAACAACAACAACAACAACAACACAACAACAGCCACGACAACAAAAAGACAAACAAAAGAAGCAGGGGAGAGAGAGAGAGAGAGAGAAGAGAGAGAGAGAGAGAGAGAGAGAGAGAGGCAGACAGACAGACAGACAGAGAGAAAGAAACAGGGTCAGAGATACAGACGGAGATAAAAAACACAAAAGGACAGAAAGAGAGCGAGAGAGAATATTAGACAGACAAATATGTGAACAGAGAGGCAAGCACACACACACACACACACACACACACACACACACACACACACACACACACACACACACACACACACACTCACACACAGAGGGATACATGCTGACGGTAGAGGAGACAGAGGTCAATGAAGGGTTGGGGGCGGTGGCAGACGATGCCAGAAAGAAATGTCTCCGGGTCCTCCTCATTCCTTAAGTATTCAGACCAGACCCCACAGCGGTGCCATCGGACCCTGAAGTCTTAGCAATGGCCATGGACGTATCGGAATGGCGATGGTTGGAGACATAGCGGGCACTCACCCGGCGGGTGTCTGTGTGTCTGTCTGTGTGTCTGTCTGTGCGTCTGTCTGTGTGTCTGTCTGTGCGTCTGCTTGTCTGTCTGGGTAAACCTAACTGTGAAGAACCAGGCGTTCGTTGGTTTTGCAATGTGTTCAGGCAATTACACACCAGTTTTAGATGTGACTCTGTAGGTGGCGAGGATGTTGTGTGTGTGTTATCTACGATTGTTTTGAGGATGAAGATGATGATGATGGATGATGCTGTGATGATGATGATGATGATGACGACGAAGACGATGA
>JADBJO010035314.1:0-7500 GCA_016801955.1 Conus betulinus | reverse complement strand
GTCCTTCTCCACAGGTACCCAAGAGGTTTGAAGACCTGTCAAGCTGAATTGTTTGTCCTTCTCCACAGGTACCCAAGAGGTTTGAAGACCTGTAAACTGACGTATTTCTCCTCCTCCTTCACAGGTACCCAAGAGGTTTGAAGACCTGTACTCTCACATTCAGACCAAAGACAGGAGGATTTACTGCGGTAAGCTCGAGTCACAAATCTACAGTTGTACATAGTGTATACGTCAGTGCTTGGTTATGCGTTTGTACATGCGTGCGTACGTGTGTGCAGTGTACGTTTCGTCAGTACAACCTTGAGTTAATCTGACAATAAAACTGGTTTCAGTCAGTACGTGAGTGCGTATCATAATTTGTTGCAAATACTCTCGAAAATTCAGTTGGCAGCTGGTGTAATTATTAAACTGACTGTGAGAGAGTGATTTCATGACATTTTTTGTATAGCAAGACAGACAGACAAGATAGGTAGACAGATAGATAGACAGACAGACAGACAGACAGACATATAGATAGATAGACAGATAGATTTTGAGAGAGAGAGAGAGAGAGAGAGAGAGAGAGAGAGAGAGAGAGAGAGAGAGAGAGAGAGAGAGAGAGAGACCTGCCTTAAAAACGCCCGACCACCTATGAGATTCAGGTTCAGATCCTGGCAGTGAAATGTTTCTGACAGCAAAAGGGCACCAGGACTTATGACCTAGATGCGGCCCTTTCCTCTTAGAGTGTAGGGAGAGTTCAGGGCCGAAACACTTGTCTGAGGGGAGATTTCTTTTCTGTAGTCCTGCTGTCAAGCTGACATTTAGTGTTTCTTCATTTACACCACTCACACACACACGCACACACACGCACACACGCACGCACGCACGCACGCACGCACGCACGCACGCACGCACGCGCGCGCGCGCGCGCACACACGCACACACACACTATAGACACTTCGTGCTATCTTTGAATTGAAACTCATCCTGGATGAAGAAGCTGACTTTCTATTTTCTTCAGTATTTGGTGATTCATCTTCCTTGGTGCAAAAGAACGTAGTATCGTCCATGAAGGCTTTCAGAGGGGAGGGGAGTGTGTGTGTGTGTGTGTGGGGGGGGGGGGGGGGGGGGGGGGGGGTATCTATTGCCGAGGTCTGCTGAGCCTGTGTCGCTCTCGGGTACTTTCAAGATGACCACCATTGCTAACACAAACAGAAATGGAAGAAATGCGCTGTCTATGCTTTGCCAGCTTTCAGATTGATCCAGTCTGTTGTGTAGTCCTTCATAAGAAAACCTCATCGGGCAGCCACAGAAATTCTTCTGTAGCACTTCTTGGATGTTCTATGGAACGTGATACATCCCGAAGGCCAGTCATATGATCTTGCATGGAACTGATCCGTATACATTTGCCAGGGCGAGTTACGCCACATGGAGGTTCATTGTCTCTGTCTTTGCTATTTGGAAATCTTCCCAAATCATAGTGGAGTGTTCTGCACAGCCAGACACTACCGGAATGCCTCCTGTCTGGACTGACAGGTCCAAGTTCGTATTCTCTGTGAGGCATTCAGTCTGCCTTGCCGTCATGACAGAGATTTTCCCTTATACTTTCAGAAATGTTATTAGTCGGAACTCTTTGTGAATAGACATTCCATAAGCTATCATGCAATGGTCGCTGCTCTTCAAGTTCCTCCATGCTTATCAGTTTGAGAAGCCTTTGAAGGACAGTGGAACATTTTCATATAGCATATAGGGTATCCTATAAGGTCCAGACGAAGACGTGGTTCTGGCTTTGTTACAACGATTTTTGTTTTAACTAATGCGATGTTCGTGGCTTGCAGGCTGCACCAAACCCTGGATGTCAAATGGTGCTTTGCTCTGAGGGTCGAAATACTCTCCCCATAGATGCTGGTCAATGGTTTCTTCGTGTACTGTGAGTGTCCATGATTTTGACTGCTAGAATAGTTTTCTGGTGAACTACCAGGGGTCTCTGAAGAAACCCTCTTTTGTTGTCTTCGTTTTACCCTGTTCTCTTTCTTCCTGACTCTGTTTTGCTGAAGGCACCATGACGTGTTTTCAGTTGTTCACAGAGCTTCTTCAGCGTTGCGTCTCAACTTACGAGGCAGCTTTCATTTACTTCTTTTGGTTCTTCTTTCTTTTCTCGATGTTTAAATCTTCTGCTGGCGTCAGGATTTTTTAGGAACTGTCTTTACTTTTGGTTGTTTCAATCCATAGGTGTCCCTGCAGGTTGTTAATACAATGTCTCCAAATACATCTGATCTGTGATCCGCTTCGCTCATTCCTGTTCGCGCATTCAGTTTATGGACTACTTTTTTTTTTCTGCATTCCTCTTTTGCGCTTACGGTGTTTCTGGTGTTTGGCATCAAGAGCGTGTATGAATTCCTTGACTGAATTGTCAGCGTAAATTTCCTTGGCACTGTGGTTTGAATTCTGGCCTTGGATTTCCGACACTTACTTGCTTACGCAGAGCGCTGCTGTCCGTTTACCGGAGTCTTCATACAGCTCTGTTTGCCCTTTGGTCAGTATGTCACGCTCAGTGGAGACTTTCTTTCCACAGTCACATGGAAACTCCACATGCTCATTATGCATAATCCGTTGTGAATTTCCATTGGTAAATGGTTTGGTGCCGATAGATTCATCATTTCCTCCTCCTTTCGGTGAATCACACACACACACACACACACACACACACACACACACACACACACACACACACGTAGGCATGAACACATGCACGCGCGCGCGCGCGCACACACACACACACACACACACGCACACACACACACACATACATACATACATCTCTCTCTCTCTCCATATACATATACACACTACACAGACAGAGAGACAGACAGAGAAACAGATGTATATAGATAGACATTTAAATACATGTGCATTTATTTGTGCAGTATATTTGTGTGTGTGTGTGTGTGTGTGTGTGTGCGTGCGTGCATGCGTGCGTGCGTGCGTGCGTGCGCGCATGCGCGTATTGTGTATGTGTGTGTGTGTCTGTGTGTGATGCGCGCGCGCGCGCGCGCGCGCGTGCGCGTGTGTGTGTGTGGTTGTTGTTGGTACAGGCATGGTGTCAGCTCTGGACGAAGCGTTCGGGGAATATTACTCAAGCCCTGGAGGATTCTGGGATTGCCCAAAACATGCTTCTGATCTTCACCACTGATGTCCGTTTTCTCTGTCTGTGTGTCTGTCCATCTCTCTCTGTCTCTGTCTGTCTGTCTGTCTGTCTGTCTCTCTCTCTCTGTCGGGGGAGTGTTGTGGTACACGAAGTGGAGAGGTTGTGTTTCATGTGCTCTCTCTCTCTCCGTCGTTTGCGTTGGTTAAAGGAAGAACTGTCACCTGTGGGTTGTCAGCGAACTGTGTTAGCCACCATGCCTTCAGATGCCCTCGAGTTTAGGCCGGTATGTGGAGTATTCGCTGCTGTGTACGCATCCTTCATGTCGATCGAGCGAAATTCAAAGCCGCCAAGAGAGTGTCCATGTTAAAGTTGAGGACACGGACAGACGGTGTTACCCTTGGACTGTTATTCTCTTTACTTGTCTACGGAAATTTGTTACGGCGTTGTGGAGACGTGGAGCTGAACCCTGGGCCTGGCACGAAGGACAGCCTGCGCCAGTCCCGACTTGGGCAGTGGAGGATCTACTCGACGAGACAGTGTCTGTGGTCAAGGATCTGCCCCGCGGCACCAGCACTTCCGGACCCCTCTGTGAAGGATGTCATGGCTTCCCTGAACGAGGTGATGGGCTCATTGAACGGACTGAACTGTAAGTTCGATCACATGTGTGGTGAAATGAAAGACCTGAAAGACATGTGTGGCTCCTTACAGGGAGATGTTTCGAGTTTGATAAGAGAAATTTCAGACCTCAAGCAAGAAAATTCAAGATTAAAGTGTGAAAATGATAAACTGAGTGCGAAAGTGGAATCTCTGTATAAGCAAGTTGATGATTTGGAGGGTAGGTCAAAAAGAAATAACTTAATCATTCATGGTTTTCCCCGGAAGAAGAACGAGAGCTGGCAAGACTGTGAGGATGTGGTGAAGGACATGATAACTGATGAACTTGAGTTACTGATGATATTGTGTTTGATAGGGTCCATCGCCGTAACTCGAAGCCAGACTCTCCCATTAACAATAACAATAATGGTTTATTCAGTTTTTGCAGGCCCTCTGGCCCATATGAACATGTGACCTGAATTGCACAATAATTAGCATGTTATATGTGAGTTTGAAAGAGTATAATGACAAAGAAACAAGAAAAATACACGGCAAAATTTATAAGCAACACAAGTAACATTTGCCTTTCCTCTCCCATTCTCCCATTGTTGCCAGTTGTACCTCTTTCAAGGATAAGGACAAGATTTTGCATACTAAACGGAAACTGAAGGGAAGCAGCATCTTTATTGGGGAAGACTTTTCTCTGAAAGTAAGGGAAATCCGGAAAAAGCTTCTCACTCATTTAAAGTCTGCAAGGTCAAAGGACAAAAAGGCATATATGGCATGTGACCACCTCGTCACTGATGGCAAAAAGATATGGGCTGGATTCTGGTGATAATCTCGTTCACCTTGGATAATGGTGTGGCCCGCCCCAAACCGTGACAATATCCCAGTCACAAAATTTGACAGGTTTACGATATAAGCTGACACCGGTCACCAAGTGTGTTTCTGTTTCACGAGGGGTCACGCCGAACAATGTCAACTGTGTTGGTGTGCAAGAAACGTGTGATACAAATCCCGTGCCTGATGTCAGTGCAGGCGATTTGTGCACGGATTTTCCCACCCATCAGGATGAATGTGTTTATAGTGTTGTTGATGTGCTGTGTGCGAAAGACGGGAAGTTTGAGATCAGCGATCACTCTGTCAACCAACCGCATGTTGATGTTCGTCCTCCCTGCAGTGATGACGCTGGGGGTGAAACGTGTATGAATGTTGCACGGGAAGAATGTGGGAGAGAATGTAGAGTGGACGGGGTGATGATGAAAGAAACTGGTGGCAAGGGTAAATGTCTGAACGTGTCTGAAATAAACAACGGTGATGATTGTGAGAATGTGAATGTTTATAGACATCAATGGCAACTGTAAGAATAAAAACTGATTGTTTTACTCATCCTGCATGTCAGAATGTTAGTGACTGTAATAATCATATATAAGTAAAAGCAGCAGCGGTGAATGTAGAAATTGTAATAACAAAGATGGTGACTATGTAAATGTGGATAGAAAAGATAAAACCAGCCGTGTAAATGACTCCTTAAAGTCGTTTGGGACGAACGAACAAAAACCCAATTTTACGAAAGGGTCAGGAGAAGAGAAAGATGATGGTATGGATTTACAACCTGAGAGCAGTTCCTGTTCTGGTCGGAGTGTGGGGAATGTGTATGGTTTTGTAAAAAACATATCTTTTCTTCACTGGAATATATGTGGATTGTCTAATAAATTAGAAGATAGATGTTTTATTCAGTTTGTTTCCTCGTTTGATGTGTTTTTATTTAGTGGAGACGTTTACAGATTAATTTGAATCGACTATTTTCAAAAATCATAATCTCTACGTAAAGTCAGTAGTTAAGCTTACAAAACATGGAAGATGCTCAGGGGGGATAATTTGCTTGGTACATAAGAGCTTAGTTCCTATGTGCGTCGTCTTGATTGTGAGAATCCTTATTTGATTTTATTTTTGCTCTATAAAGAATTTTTCGGTCTTGGAAAAAACAACCTTACTGGCTTGTACATAACATTCCACCTGAAAATTCACCATATTACTCTGTAAATAATTTTGACAATGGCATTGACTTGCTAGAAGACTGTATTGTGAACAAAGTGATGTCTTTAGGTGATGTTGATTTATTCCTCTGTGGTGATACTAATGCGTGGACATCTAACCTGTCCCCGGAAATTATTAGTGAGCGTGATGTACACGTCTGTCACAACAATAACAAAAGTCACAAAATGGCGAGATCTTTCCAAGATGAAGTACTCAACTCGTACGGAAAGAAAATGTTGAACATGTGTTCTGTATTAGGATTATGTATTCTAAACGGTGTATGTAATGACGACCCTGAGGGTCGTTTCACATACATTTCTAACACAGGTAACAGTGTAAACGATTATTTCCTAGCATCTGTAGATCTTCTTCAATTACTAAGTAACGAGTTAACTTTGAGAGTACTAGAAAGATTTGAATCTGATCACCTGCCCCATGTATTGTACATAAATGCCCCGAGTGAAAAGATGTATTCCAACATGAATATGCGTGTTCAAAATAAGGAATTTATTGTCAAATATTGTTGGAACCAAGATTACACTCGGCAGTTTATTTTTTCCATGCAATCAGAAGATGTACAGAACCAGATATTAGCGGCTGAAGATCTGATTCATGTGGATGTCAACAAGGCAATAGATCAATTCAATAAAATTGTTAAAGATCAAGCTGAAGGTATGGCGAAAAGAATACAAGTAAACAAAAATATTACTCAACATAACTGGTATGACCAGGAATGTAAACTATGTAAATGTAAAAAAAGCGTAGACTATTCAGAAAATTTTGTAAAACGTTACATGAAGAAGATGGAATTGAGTTTTGTATTGCAAAGCGTGAATAAAGAATTTAAACAAAAGGAAAAAGAAGGAATATAATGATAGCTTACTAAATGAACTCGTGAATTCCATTCGGAGTCAGAAATCTTTTTGGGAACGTGTTCATAAAAATATCTAGAAAGATATCACAACCTTCAAATGATATTCCTATGCATGAATGGTATCAACATTTCAGACGTTTGCTAGAAAAAGACGATGATGAGAGTGTCATTGTGGAGGAAATGTTAACAGATGAGGACGGAGAGGAAGTTTGTCTGCTTGACAGACCAAAATCTAAGGAAGAGATATACTTGCTGTACGAAAATTGAAAAATGGTAACCCTGCTGGACCAGATGGTATGATTGGTGAGTTTTTCAAGAATTCTGGAGAATGTAGCCTCAACTTTTTAGTAAAGCTATTTAATATTGTGTTTGATTCTGGAATATATCCTGATGGCTGGAAAGAATCTATAGTTCTGCCTTTATTTCAAAGCGGAGAAGTCAATGATGTGAACAATTACAGGGGTATCTCCTTGAGTAATATTTGTAGTAAAATTGTATAATTCTATTATTAATTGTAGATTGGGTGAATGGGTACGCATGAATGGTATAACTGGGGAACATCAAGCTGGGTTTTAAACAGTTACTCAACAATTGATCATACATTCACGCTACTAGCTGCCGTGCAAAAACAGTTTGTAAATAATCAGAAGTTGTGTGTTGTCTTTGTTGACTTTGCAAAGGCTTTTGATTCAATCTCTTGTAAACTCTTATGGCTATTTTAAATTTTTTTTAAATGGAGTTAAAGGTAAAGTATTCGTTTGCGTAAAAAGTTATGTATTGTGAAGTAAAAGCAAGAATATGATCCAGGAGCAAAATTATCTGATTCTGTTATGTGTTCTTATGGTGGTTAAACAGGGTGATGTTT
>JADBJO010035313.1:7500-12403 GCA_016801955.1 Conus betulinus | reverse complement strand
GGAGAGAGAGAGAGAGAGAAGAAGCAGAGAGCGAGAGAGAGATCGGGGGGAGGGGGGGGAGGATGGAGAGAGAGGAGAGAGAGGCGAATGAGATAGAGAGCGAGGAGAGAGAGAGAAGAAGAAACGCAAGAAAGGAAGTGAAAACGAGCGAGGGAGAGAAGAGAGACAAAAGAGAAGAAACACAACAAAGAAGAAGGAAAAAGAGATAGATAGGTATGGAAAATCACATAAGGAAGTATAGGTAGTAGAGAGAATAGCATTCGAGAGGACGGAAAAAGGTAGAGAGAGATGGAGGAAAGCAGGTGAGCGAGCACTGCGAGATATAAATAGAACCAGAAAGGAAAAAATAGTAGCGAGAGAGAGAAAGAAAAAGAAATGCCCTTTAGCTAGCTAGAGAGATAAGATCGAGAGGAGAGGGGCCGAGAGAGATAGAGAAAAACACATCACTTCAATTAAACATATCGTCTAGATAGAGCTCTATATGTCTAGTACCTAAAAATTTAGGTTGAATAGTGTGACAGGAAAGTGTGGCAACAGATACACGAAGTGACCATGATTGACTTATCTTTGTGGAGGGCTCGTGTTGGCCGTGTTCTGTGGTCGAAGTGTAATGACTCGTGTGGTGAAAACAGAAAAGGTGAGCTCCGGTCAGCGTGACACTGATGTGGACACTAGTCGACATTAGCGTCTATTTGTTCTGTTTCATCGCTCCGTGTTGCTAGTGTGGGGGTGGAAATAAACACTGTGGTCGCTGTGTTTACATCGGACAGTGCATCCGTTTTTGTGCAACAAAGCAGCCAGCGAGGTACAGCGACTGAAGAAGGTGGTGTGTACGGCTGTTTTGACACGTCGTGTCAACATGCCTTGCACGTGCCGGCGTGACCTCGTTGTGTGCTGTCAAACGCCGTGCTGTGTGTGTGGCGTGTTCTGCTGAGCGGCGATGTGGAGAAGAAACCCAGGCCCTAACAGTCTGCAGGAGAAGGTCAGTGTCACTCCGGACCACAACAGTAGTCAGTGAAAAGTTAGGGGCAATCGCACGGACATGGCAGAAAAAAATCTTGACCCGCCATTCACCAACAGAGCCAAGAAAACAAACAGCAGACAGCCGACATCAGAAATGATCTGTGTGCGATCAAAACTGAACTACACCAGGTGAAAGACACAAGTGCGAGCAGATCAGCCAACGCTGTGACGGCCTAGAAAGGGAAAACAGTCGACTGGCAGCTGCTGTGGAGGAAATGTCAGGTGACATGACAGTGCTGTTCTCTGACTGTGCGCAGGGAAAGGAAGAGACAAAGGAAACTGTCCACAGCACTGGAGACACTGACTGAACAGATCACGTCGATGAATGCTGAAATTGACAGATTGGAAGATTCTCCAGACGTGATAATCTTCGGATTTCGGCATTCCGCACAGCAGTGACCATGAAGATTATGACACATGTGCCCGTGTGGTCACAGACACTCTGAACAGTGTGCCAGGACACAAGAAGTGGGTGTCAGCAGGACATTGTCAGAGCGCATCGTGTCGGTCAAGCGAGAGGCGACCAACCCAGGCCGATGGTCGTGAAGTTCAGTCAGTGGAGGGACAAGATGACGGTCCTCACTGACAGAGACTATCGTGCCAGACTGCAGGGGAAAGGAGTCCGAGCGGGCCAACGACCTGACCCGAAGACAGGCTGCCATCGTCAGCGAGGCAAAGAAGGAGGGCAAAGCCGCCTACTTTGTCAAAGGAAAGCTGACGGTCGGACCCAAGAGGCCCGATTCCAGGAGCTACGCCGCAGTGACAGCGTCCACCTCTGCATCTTCCAACACGGCAGGGGACGGCGTGCTGGCGAGGGGGACTGTGTCCGATCAGCTGATCCAGAAACACGTCAGCGAGGCCGGGGCAGGAAAAACGACAGGCGGGGATTCCCCTACTACACGGCGCTTGACAGGGGGCGAAGGTCACGGTGCGACACGCCGTGGCGGCCTTTCCAACGCTGGCAGTGACACGGGTGCGAGGCGTGGCAGCGTGGAACGGGATGCACGTGGGAACCGTGGTGGTTCTAACCGGAGGCGACAGCAAACGCCGATACGTGGCTACCTGAGTGCTCGTGGCAGTGACAGGTCGTTGCGCTCTGCCAGTGACGCTAAATAGGACAGGCCTGACCATCATCGCCTCAGTTGTCGTTCCTCAACTACAATGTAGAAAATTTATATAACAAATTCAATGACATTGACTTTGTTAATTATGTGCGTACCTTTGATTTTGCGTGTCTGACTGAAACTTTCGTTGATTGCAAATTTGATTTCAGCGGTGTTTTTACGGATTATGTTAAGTTTAGCGCCCCAGCAAGAAAGCTATCGAACCAAGGCAGAAATTCAGGCGGAGTTCTCTTGCTTGTGAAGAATTGTTACAGTCAGTATATAAAAGAAGTGATTAAAATAAAAGATGATAATATTGTGGCTATAAGGGTTTGATAAGATGTTGTTTGATGTAGATAAAGATATTTTGCTTGTGGCGTGTTATGTCGCGCCTGATGGAAGTCCAGTTTATAATAGTAATGAAATAAAAGACGGCATAGTCATTCTGGAGGAAAATCTTAGGCAAAGCATGGAGACAGCCGAAGTGTATATCATTGTAGCTGGTGATCTGAATGCTAGAACAGGAAATGAAACAACCTGAAGGCCAAGACATAACATTTATACCTTAAACATGGAACGTGATGAGGAAGATGAGTCTGTTAGGCGCTGTTCAAAAGATTCAGTTGTCAATAAGTTTGGGAGCTTCTCTGATTGAATTTTGTTATATGTATGATCTGCTAATGGTGAATGGGAGCTGCAGAGGAGATGTTAATGGCGAGTTTACATATGTGTCATCGCATGGGTGTAGTGTGATTGATTACTTCATTGTGTCATCAGAACTGTTAAAAAAAATGTGATGTGTGTGTGGGAGATAGTTTACATTCCTGGCATTTCCCGGTTGAGTTGACATGGAAGAACGAGAAGAATGTAAAGGGAGAGAAACGTGTTGCCAGAAAATGAGGAAGAGAAGAATTGTGTGGTGTGATGAAAATGTGAAGATTTACCAAGATGAAATTGATTCATGTGAGTTTATAGAATGCTTGAAGAGAGCGAAAGATATTTTGAAGGATGATATTAATGGATGTGTCGATGTTTTTGTCAATGCATTATATGCAGCGGCAGCATGTATGATTCGGGTAAGTGGGAAAGTGAAAAGACAAACAAATATGTGGTGGTTTGATAAAGAATGTACTCAAAAGAAAAGAACGGTTAAAGGTCTTCTAAGGAGCTGGCGAAGGTCAAAAACAAACTTAGTAACACGTAAGGAGCTATATGTCAACGAAAGAAAGATATATAACAAATTGAGAAAGGAGAAAAAAGAGAAAATATGACAAGATTAGGCTTCAAAAATTAAGGAGTCGATTAATGACCCAAAGTTATTTTGTCAACGATCAGATCTGTAAATAGAAAAAGTGTAATTTATAATGAAATTAATTCTCAACAGTGGTATGATCATTTCTATAGAGTCTTCAATGATGTGGAAGGATACATATCAACACGAAAATGTTATGACAGAAGAGGAAAACGATAATGTAGAAGAACCTCTGTTCAATGAGCCAATTTCCAAAAGTGAAGTTATGAATGGTATCAAAACATTTAAAAACTGGAAAAAGTGTGGTATCGATAAAATTATAAGTGAAATGTTGAACTGGCAAATGCTGCTGTTATTGAATTTTTAGTGGATCTTTTTAACGTCCTCTTTGAGAAAGGAACATTTCCAGTAGCCTGGTCAAAATCTATTATAGTACCAATATACAAAAAGGGAGATAACGCACCTAAATTTAAAACTCTGACCCCAGGGTGTTTCATGAAGCTTGTCCTGCAGCTAAGGTTTTCCACTCTAGATTTCACCTCGGAGAGTTTTGGTGGAGATGATTATCGTGACCATTTAGAAAAAGCACAGTTCCGAAATTAGCAGATGAACGCCAGTAAGATCCTCCTGCAGAAGTGTCAGACATAGTTACAATCAACATCATGGAACATAAAGTAGATTATTCAAGATTGAACATAAACTAGATTGTTCAAGATGTTTTGACAAACTGCGAGTCGTCTAATGCCATATGCCTGTCCAAAGTGTGTTTAACTGTGTCTCCATGCTAACACCAAATGGGTGTGAAAACGTCAAAAGACACTTGAATTAGCAATGTGCTGCTAATGCCAACTATTTAAGTCATCACGCATGCCATGTATGGCATTCAAAACACGTACGTGGGATGGGTCTAGCATCCCTTGCCATACGTTTCTGTGCCCCAAATGTCCTGAACCCGATCTGTGTATGAAGAGAGTCTGGAACATTTCATCATCAGACCTGAAGACCACCCAAAATGTATTGCCAGATACTGAAGATGATTTTGAGGGACTGTCAAGTCTTATTGTCTGATAGCAGTTTTTCAACGCCAGCCTAAAAGATGGAACCAGTCATCTGTGTAGCAGAAGTCTGAATAAAATGATTGACATCATGAAGGCAGCTGGACGTTACCTGACAGTACACATTCGCACAATAGCAACTACTAAAATCTACACATCCTCGATCCGGAAGTGAGATGTGCTGGTAATCCGCTGATCCAACTACTCTTCAGTTGAGCGTAATCTGACAAATAGTAGCCGACCTATAAACACCTACTTTTTAAACTAAAACAAGTTTTACTTTGTTTGAGGGCGGGGCTGGGAACATTTTTCACTGTCTGGAGATTATGATTTTGTTTCTGCAAATCCCCCGATAGGCAGAAGGATGGAAGGATCTCTAAACAATGTTATGAATGTTTCACATCAGCAGCCCTGCATGACATATCTCGATAGCTGCCCTCGATTAGGGAGACAAGCTTTAAGGGTACTCC
>JADBJO010035313.1:0-2500 GCA_016801955.1 Conus betulinus | reverse complement strand
TCCACGGTTGGTGAAAAAAATCAGACATTTTGGCTGCTTGTATGGTGAAATCTTCTTCGCTAGAGCAGAGTCTGCGTAGGCGAAGGAATTCAGAATATGGAATGCTGTTTTTAGTAGACTGGTGGTGGGAAGATGTGTAGTCCAGGTATGAGTGCGCATCAGTAGGTTTGTAGAAGACTGAGGTTTGAAGCAGTCCATCTTTGAGGGAGATAGTGATGTCCAGGAAGTTAACCGACTGTGAAATGGTGTAGGTCAGCTGGATGGATGGATGGAAGGTCTGAGCAAAGTTGAGGAAATTCTGGAGGTCATGTTCTGGCATGGATGTGGCTCCCAATCCATCATCTATGTATCTTTTGTAGAGCTCTGGTGTTGGGCCTGTGTAAGAGGTTAGTAGGCGGTGTTCTAGGTGTCCCATGAAGAGGCAGGCATAGGATGGTCCCATTTTGGTTCCCATAGCAACACCACTGATTTGTGAGAATGTATGGTTGTTAAATTCAAAAGTATTGAGGGTGAGGACTAATTCTGCAAGTCTGACCAGTGTAGCTGTGGGAGGGTGTTGTTGGTTAGGGGGCCGTTTGTTAAGGAAGAATGCGAGGGCCTTCAGTCCATCAGCATGAGGGATGGAAGTGTAGAGAGAGACGACATCAAGTGTAAAGAGGAGGCTGGGTTGAAAAGTGGGATCTGTGTTGTATGAATTAATCATGTTGAGTGTGTGTGTAGTGTCTTTGAGGTATGTGGGGAGGCCTTGTACTATGGGTTGGAGGAGAGAGTCTAAGTACTGTGAAATGTGTTCTGTAGGGCAGCTGCATGCAGATACAATGGGTCTGCCAGGTGTATTGTTTTGTGTATTTTAGGGAGCAGGTAGAAGGTGGGTTGTTTGGTGTCTGTCATTATGAGGAGTTTGGCTGTCTTCGGTAAGTTGTTATGTTTGATTTCTTGTTTAACTGTGGTTGAGATGAGTTTCTGGTGTTGAGGGAGGGTTGATACTGTGAGTGGTGTATAGAAATTTGTGTCTGACAGTTGTCTGTGTGCTTCTTTTATGTATAGCTGTTTGTCCCAGACCACCACTGCACCACCCTTGTCTGCTGGTTTGATGACAATGTCTTGTCGTTGTCTCAGTGATTCAAGGGCTTTTTGTTCATCCCGTGAGAGGTTGGAATGGCGGACAGGTTTGGATTTCACTTGAGAGATTTCTTTTCTACACTTTTTGATGTAGAGTTCAACTTCAGTGGATTTGTCAAGAGGTGGCTGGCGAAGTACTGGAGTTCGAAAAAGGTGGGTAAAAATGTCTGAGCTCTCTGGTAGAGGGGCTTTGGCACACCGTCAAGTGCAGCCATCCATCTTAATTTCTAAAGAATCTTTCAACATCAACGTGGTTTTGATATTTATTGGTGGTAGGCTGAATGGGAATAAATTTCAGACCTTTTGCCAGGACTGATCTTTCATCATTGGTGAGAGTCAGATTATCAGGAATGCAGCGAACAAGGTGGTGGTGTTGCTCATGGGTGATAGAGGGGTCAGTGTTGTGTGCAGGGGGGGTTCAACTGGTCTGGGTTTGCCTTGTATTTGTTTTGTAGTTTCGATAACTGTCTTGCTTAATCTGGTAGCAGTGATTGTGAATGAGTTGGTTGTGTGTATGGATGAGCTGTCTCTGAGTCTTGAAGCAGTGGCTATGGGCATGATGATTGTGGTTTGTTGTTTGAAATATTGAAGAAGAAGACGGGAGAGAGATTCCAGGGATGAATTGAGTGTTTTGATATGTGCCAACATGAGTCTACGGCTGGCTTGGAATAGAATCCTTGTAGTGGTAGTGGTAAGAGCGGTATTATGAAGATCGGATGGGGTGTGAGAAAGTGAGAAGCCGCGAGGGGTGATTCGCAGTCGAATGCATTGTTTTAGAAAGTTGAGATGGGATGCAGATTTCGTTTTCTGAAACTGTGTTTTAGCATACCCTAGTGCAAATGGCTGGATGATAGGTGGCAGAAAATGAATGGACTGGTGAAAACTTGCATGTGTACGGGAGAGGAATTGGGGGGCCGGCATTATGTTCTGATTTAGGTTCTTACTGTAGAGTTGGTTGAGAGAAGAAGTAGAGTTAAGAGGTCAGGAGTGCCTGATTGCGATCGCACGTACACGACTAAAAACGTATGTTAAACAAACAAAATACGGATCAATGATTAACAGTATACAATGATCGAAAGACGTATACAAGATAACAATTGCACACACTGATGACGTAAACAGAAATACAAAACAACGAGGGGTAGCAGTCAGTATGAATCAAAATAGATCTAGTTGCAAAGTGAAACGACTGCAGGCGGAAATCTAAACAAATCTTAAATAAATGTCAGCGAACCGCCCAGAGAAACGTGGACAAACGAGTCACAAGACAACACACAACGCGTTTCGACCTCTTAGGTCTTCCTCAGGTGAAACAAAGACGGACAAAATAACGAAAATGCACTTAGCTTTGATCGCTTCAGATTGCTTCTGAGTTCAG
>JADBJO010035311.1:5000-12403 GCA_016801955.1 Conus betulinus | reverse complement strand
TAATTCAAACAAAAATCAAGGAGACTGGTATCTCGAACATCGTAATTGATGTGGATTGGAATCTAGTGATTAATCCAAGCCTGGACTATTATAATTATAATATCTGTAAATAATGCAAAAGCCAGAGAAATGGTATTAAAGATGATCAGTGAATTAGAATTGGTCTATATCTGGAGAGAATTAGATCCCCTGAAATTCTATATATACCTGGAGAAGACCCAACTCCATACAGCAAAGTCGACTGGATTTTTTTCCTAATATCAGATACACTTACTGGTAATATTAGGGACGCAGAAATCCTTTGGGGTACAGAAGTTACCACTCGTTGATCAAATTAAACATAGCACTAAATACCGAACAGAAAAGAAAAACATTTTGGAAATTAAACGCCTCGCTACTTAGGGATGCCATTTACGTAGATTTAGTAAACCAAACTATAAATGATGTCAAGGAACAATACGCTACATCATCGTATGATAGGCAGAACTTGAGCAAGATACCCAATAATGAAATACAATTCATGATGAGTGATAGGTTATTTTTAGAAGTTCTGATCATGGAAATAAGATCAAAACCGATGACGTTCAGTATCAATAAGAAAAAAGACCAAATGAACGCCGAAAAACTGCTTAGAAAAGGAAATACAAGATTTGGAAAGAGAAAAACCCACACATGTTAATGCTATTAATTACAAAGAAAAGAAAGATGAGCTTGCTCAGTTACGTAAAACAAACGTAGATGGGATCATTCTCATATCCAGAGCAAGATGGGTTTCACAGGGTGAAAAAAGTAACTAAGTATTTTTGTAACCTGGAAAAAGACACTTTGTGAGCAAATAGATGTTGAAATTAGTTACGGATCAAGGAAATGTTTTGCTAGAAACAGATGAAATGTTAGAAGAGATCAGGTCATACTATGAGCATTTGTACAAGGAAAGAGAAGTAAAAGATATCGAAATTAGCAGGCATATTTCAAATCTGCCACAACTAAATGAAGATGAAGCAGAACACTTAGAAGGCATGATTACCATCCAAGAAGCTTCAAAAGCCCTGAAAAATATGCAGAATGATAAAAGTCCTGGTACAGATGGGATGACAGTTAATTTCTTTAAGTTGTTTTGGAAACAAGTAGGAGAGTTTGTAATAAGATCATTAAATGAAGGCTTTATAAATAAAGAGATGTCGGTGTCTCAAAGAGAAGGATTAGTAACGTGTCTACCAAAAGCCGATAAACCAAGAGAGTGTTTAAGAAACCGGGACCAATTTCACTGTTAAATGTTTCGTATAAGATAGGTGCCACCTGTATAGCGAATAGAATTAAGACTGTTTTTACATAAATTATTAATGAAGACCAGACAGGTTTTGTTCCAGGACGATACATTGGAGAAAATATAAGAACCTTGTATGACATAATGATTTATCTGAAACAAAAATTCTCTTCCTGGTTTACTGGTATCAATTGACTATGAGAAGGCGTTTGATTCGATAAATTGGACATATATGAATAAGATACTTAAAGCTTTTGGGTTTGGGGAAGGTATATGCTGCTGGGTTTCGACATTTTATTAAAAAAAAACATAAGATCTTATGTAGTAGTGAATGGGAAAGTATCCAAGAGTTTTTGAAATAGAAAGAGGGTGCCGTCAGGGTGATCCCATTTCGCCGTATCTATTTGTTTTGTGTGCAGAAATTTTAGCACGTAAAATCAGGGAAGACGAGAGAATAAAAGACATTGAAATACTCGATACGATGTTTAAGATCAGCTAATTTGCAGATGATACAGTTTTCACATTAGAAGGGGATAAGGTTTCGTATGAAAAACTGTTTAAAACTCTTAAAAGAGTTTGAAGAAATTTCAGGGCTAAAACTCAATTATGAAAAAAAACTGTAAATGTGTGGTAAGAAAACTAAAAAAACTCAAAATGTGAGTATCTTTCGGAAAGGAAATGAAATGGAATCCACCAAAATATAGGATACTAGGTATTTGGTTCACAGGAGAGTTATCAAAAATGACAGAAATCAACACAGCAGATAAATTTATTGAAGTAAAACAATTGTTTAAAGTCTAGTCAAAGCGTATATGTGCACCCCTAGGCAGGACTGCAGTACTGAAGTCCATGATTCTTTCAAAGCTCATATACCTATGATTCTGTTGCCTATCCTCCAGAAGATGTAATAAATCAGCTTCAGAAAAACATGTTTTGAATTTATATGGAATAAAAAAAGAAAACTGACAAGATCAAAAGGAAATACGCAGTATATTCTGTTGAAAATGGAGGTATAGGCGTTCCACATTTAAGCAAATATATACAAGCTTTAAAACTGACCTGGTTAAAAAGAATATACACGACAAATTCAAAATGGAAAACAATATTAAGTGCTACGTTCCCAGAAATAGATTCAATAGACATCTATGGACCTAGAAAATTCCTCAGCAAAAAAAATCAATATATTTTGAAAAGACGTTTTCACTTCGTATGTTGATTTTGCAGATCAGGTATATTTAAACAATTCGAATGAGGTGTTAGCACTGCCTTTATTCTGTAATGATAAGTTTAGAGTTTGTAATGACGTCATTAACTTTAAAAACTGGATAGCAAAACAGATATTCCTAGTTAAAGATGTTGTCAATCAAGATGGAAGTTTTCTCGATTATAACACTTTTTGTGAAAAGTATGATATCACTGTAAATTACCTCGAATTCATGGGCTGTATATCATCATCAAAAAAAGGTATTTAAGAAGTGCAAATATTAAAGTAACAACACGATAGCTGTAATCTAAGAACGAAAGCACTACAAATAATATCAAGCGTTAAAAAGGGATCGAAACCTTTTTACAGCACTCTCATCGAAAAAAATAACAATATTTGATTTAAGCTCCTTTGCAAAATGGGAAGATAAATTAAAAAATTGTGGTAGATTGGGAAACAACAATGAAAACAAGTGAAACAAATTAAAGAAATTAAATTGAAATGGTTCCAAATAAGAATTTGTCACAATATTTTGGTTACAAATTGTATCTTAAAGAAGATGGGAATTCCTACCACTGATGTATGTACATTTTGTGAATCCGAAACCGATTCAGTTCAACATTACTTGTGGCAGTGCAGTTTGCGAAACATTTCTGGGGGGAACTAGAAAAAACATTAAAAGAAAGATGTGCACATTGCAGCAGAATGGAGTTTAATGTGGAGCTGGTTCTATTCGGAAATGACGAGCATACAAAAACTGATGAAGTTTTTGAACACATTATCTTATGGGCTAAACATTATACATATATAGATGCAGAATAAACAAAATAAAACCTACGGTCAATCATTTCTTGAGAGAACTTAATAATATAAAAAGAAAAAAGAACGAGCAAAAACGTAGTCGGGGGTAATAAGTAGCCAATGAAATTTATGTAAATATGTGTATACATGTGAAAAACATTCCGACTAACCACTTTACCCTATTTAGACAGGTATACTGGACGTATTCATTCCTCGTGTGCCTAATGAACGAGAAAGAGCTAAGGTAGTACGTTTGTGACCTTATTCTTGTCTTTTATTCTTCGTTGATTCTTGAATGGACTATTTGATTTTTCTTTTCATGTGTCTACACGTTTTTTTTTACCCCTACTCCCTCCCTTGATTTAGCGTACCTATTTGTATGATGTTCATTGTATGTTATGTGGAGTATACCTTTTCTTATTAATGTTGGAAAATCATTTTTTTTAATTCCCAATAGTCAGTAAAGAAATGCAGGTCAACATTTCATTCAACGTTGAAACAATGACTTGGCAAGGTTGTTCAGAAAATAGGTGATATTCCATTAATCTAGTCAGACATATTAGCAGCTGCTGTGACGAAAAGTAAATGAAATCTTTCTATAAAATGGAGGTACAGCTGCGCCATGTGTTATTAGAAAAGCCAGCAAGATCATGGAGTCCCTGATGTTAAAAGTGAAATCTATAAACCAAACATACCGATGTTTGTTTTATTTGTGCACAAGATAAAGGAAATGACTCATACATCACCTGTTGTCTGTAAAAGTGAAATGTATAAACAAAATCTGGAAAATCTTCAAAAGAACTATTCAAATAATGACAGCTTAGGGTCAGGTTTAGTGACACTACTAACAACATCTAACGTACACACTTGAACTCATCCTGTTCTGAGGGAGCAAAGAGATGTATTGTCCCCTGTATTATGTCATGATGGACACTTCATGAACTTAACATATGCGTTTCCAAAGCACTTGCTAGCACAATTCATTTTTGTGCACTTAGGACTTGAGTGTTTTTCCTCTTGTTTCTTTTTCCTCCTTTCTTGAAATTTTAAGAACCTCTCCTGCTAATACATGGTTTGCTATCGAACACAAATCAAACCTGCCTTCATTTGGTTTTGATACTTTTTTCCATTCGATGGACATTATGTCGGGAATGTGTTCTTGTTTGCGGAAGGCTTGAGGTGGTATGCAGGCTTTTATAGAGTATAGTTTATCTTGTGTTCATACGTTGAAATTCACGTATGTAGCCTGGTGTTATTTTTTAGTACTTTGAGGATATTGAAACTAAAGAAAAAAAAACGGTATCTTTGGTGTGTTATGTTATAGAAAACCACCACTCTCTCGACCCCACCGTCCCTAAAAGAGAGACATATTCAAAGTCAGTATTTCTACATTTCATATCAAATTGGCTGCAATATATGTTCATACAGCATGCAAACCATCACTGTGATGTAGCTTTTGCACACGAGAAAAAAGATGGGGCACAAATGGGTTGACACATGTATACACAGTATGCATACTGACAGGGAAAGAATGGAATGTAAGTGAGAGTAGTTCTCGACTGAATGACATGAGGCAAGTCTGGATGTGGCACCAGACTGTGACTCTTTGATTCGTTGTACCCAGGTAGGCAGGCATTTGTGTAATGAAGACAGCGAACGATGAAACACTTAGAGGCTGGTCTATTACCATAAGCAGGCGCTATAGAAGTACCTCCGATAGGACTAGAATAGAATGACAGAATACTGCACCAGGTTCCTCCAGTTTTGTCGGTTGAAAGCCACGGCCAGAATGTCTACACATGGTTTCCATGTTCATTCTGCAATGTTGTCAGTCCTTTGCTGTCTTCTTTTTCATCTCCTTCCCTCAGTTGTTTCCCGGAGCTGTGTTTCAGCAAGGGGACAGAATCTTGTTACATGGCCATACCAATGCCGTGATCCTTCTTGACTGATGTCAGCGTGTGTGTGTGTGTGTGTGTGTGTGTGTGTGTGTGTGTGTGTGTGTGTGTGCGTGCGTGTGTGTGTGTGTGTGTGTGTGTGTGTGTGTGTGTGTGTGTGTGTGTGTGTGTGTGTGTGTGTTGCTCTCGATGTGAGACTAGGGCTTTGTGTTTCTTCGTTTTGCTGTCTTTGCTGATGAGTACTGGTATAGGCCATCAACAGTTTTTTGTTTGTTTGTTTGTTTGTTTGTTTTTAGATGTTGTTCCTCTGTCCATTGGCTGTGTCCCATTGAGAAGACCAGGGATTACAACCTTCGACCCGCCCTTGTCGCCGTGTTGGCCGTAGTACTGGTGGTATTCCTGTGTGCCGCCCACCTTCCTGGAGGTGTGTCCTGTGCTCCACGGACAGGGAGTTCCACATGGACCCGTTGAACTTTATTAAAGGTGACGGGCACCCACCCCTTTTGTGTGTTCTACGGTGATTCAACATAACAGTCCACCAGAAACTTGATTGGAGGTGATGGGGACCCATCCCATTGTGTTCTACAGTGCTAGAACAGGACAGTCCATCAGGGCGATCCCCTTGACCTGGTGTTGTTTGTGTGCAATGGAAACGACCTGTGGCGTCGTTGAATCGTGCAAGTCTGTGTTGTGCATGCAACCACCACACTCACACGCTGCACCACACCCTGCGCATCGACAACTGATCCAGGACGTTTATTTGTAAAAAAAAAAAAAAAGCTACTGCTGGGCGCTGGTCTTACTGACATCTGTCACAAATCTGAGTGCCTGTGTCTGTACTTGTTTCGTGTTGATAACGTTGATTGTGCTCCGCGCATTTTATTCGGGGAGATTGGGGCTTGTAGTCGGTTTGTTCTCGGGGGGGTGGGGTCACGTCCGACTGAGCATCTGTGACACTGGACAGTGCTGAGGTTCTCTTTGCTGCCTTTCAACAGATTTCTGATGTAAACTTCCATTGCTGATAACAGATTTCTGATGTAATCCTCCCATTGCTGATAACTGATATCTGATGTAAACCTCCCATTGCTGATAACGGATTTCTGATGTAAACCTCCCATTGCTGATAACGGATTTCTGATGTAAACCTCCCATTGCTGATAACGGATTTCTGATGAAAACCTTCCATTGCTGATAATGGATTTCTCATGTAAACCTCCCATTGCTGATATCGGATTTCTGATGTAAACCTGCCATTGCTGATGACAGATTTTTTTTCTTTGCTGCCCATCTCCTGTGTCACCTCAGTGGCGTTGCACCCACCCCGCTCATTCCGATACCCCGTCCACAGATACCGCCAGGTCAGTCCCGCCACAGAACTGGCACTGGCAATCCACAGGGAGCAGTCAATGTCAAGTCGTCAAGAGGCAACCCACAGGAGGAGACACCACACACTGCTGCCGAGTCACTTCGGTGGTGTTCAGTGGTGCCTGTTCTGATCCAATATACCCAGTACACCACCTACTAAGCCCCCTACTGACGACAATTGTTTAGTCATGGAGCCGGCGTGAGTGAGCTCTCCATCCAGAGGGCGCCACCACGTCCGTCCAACGACAGCCCCGATGGAGTCACCGATACCAGTGACCCCAACGGAACCTAACGAAGGCCACAGACGATGAGAAGACATGGAAACTGAGGTCACCCTGAGAGCAGGGCATGAAGGGCCACACAATTTGAGACTTGTTTTATGCTGATCGATGAGAATGAGGGTGATTAAGATGATGCTACGGATTTCCATTACGGTCTGAGACTGCATGACAGGGCTGTACTCTGCGCTTCCTTTCATGATATATCCCAGCGTCAACCAGGCCCGACAGATACCGATACCTGCGGTGTTGGTCAGGAAATTGGAGCAACACTCTCAGAGACGCATACATTAAGTGGATGAAACTCGATGTGTGTGTTCCAGTCTTCCCAGCTGAGCTCGTAGCAAACTCAACTCTGAGTAGGAGCCGGTTGGAGCAGAAAAAATCCCACATGACTCTGATGGGAATCGAACCCACGACCTCCCAGCCGGGAGTCCGCGACGCTAACGACCTCGCTACGGCAGCTGGCTTATAACGGATTTCTGAGGTAAAACTGATAACGAGTCCCAGGTACCGAATTGCCACAGGGTTTCTAGTCACTCTCCACAGTCAGGTTTACCTTCAGTATCTATGGTGACTGTGTTGCTGCTCCA
>JADBJO010035310.1:0-12404 GCA_016801955.1 Conus betulinus | reverse complement strand
TTAGTGTCGCCGCTCCAGACTGGGAGGTCATGGTTTTCGAATTCCTCAGAGCTGGCTCCTACCACAGTTGAGTGGTACTACTTTGAATGTTGTTTGACTTGCCAGAAGACCAAAGAGGCCGAAATCGTCGTCGAATGAGTAATTTTTCTGTTCAGTTTGTTTAATGTCGACCTCCAGCCCATGCACTTTGAAACTATCAGTGGTTTACCCTTACTAAAGGACAGCAAATCGTTCGTTCCCAAGCAGAACACACACACACACACACACACACACACACACACACACACACACACACACACACACACACACACACACATGGGCATGTTCGCGCGGGCCCGCGCTCTGAAAAAAAAAAAAAAAAACAGAGAGAGAGAGAGAGAGAGAGATGGTATGTTTATATCAAACTGATTAAAACAGTGTCATTATGTTTGAAGAAAATGATTTCTGATGATTTCCCTTTGCGTCGAAAGGGTCGAACGCGCGCGCGCGCGCGCGTGTGTGTATGCGTGTGTGTATGTGTGTGTGTGTGTGTGTGTGTGTGTGTGTGTGTGTGTGTGTGTGTGTGTGTGTGTGTGTGTGTGTGTGTGTGTGTGTGTGTGTGTGTGTGTGTGTCCCCCACAACTCTCCCTTTTTTCGTCCTAAATTTGCCCCTTGGAAAAAGGCTGTCAACTTGTTTGAACGTCTATATTTTTTTCTTCTAGGGCATGTGTGTGTGTGTGTGTGTGTGTGTGTGTGTGTGTGTGTGTGTGTGTGTGCGTGCGTGCGTGCGTGCGTGCGTGCGTGTGTGTGTGTGTGTGTGTGTGTGTGTGTGTGTGTGTGTGTGTGTGTTTGTGTTTGTGTGTGTGTGTGTGTGTGTGTGAACTTGTTTGAACCTCATCTTTTTTGTTCAAGTGCAAGCTTTTTTTTTTTTTTTTTTTCTTTTTTTAATCGTGGTGCGATGCGGGGTGAGCAGAATATGTAGGCAAGTAGTAAAATCGGATTTCGAGCCACAGGACCACCTTGACAGTGATCGAGTGTCTAAACCACTGCTCCACCGCTGTGTCAAACTGAGCGCACAACGTAGACGAGTCGATGGTAGAGGGACAGGGGAACGAAGAAAAAGACAGAAGAGAACAGATGGGAAAGGGAGGGAAGGGACAGAAGTATGGGGAAAAGGACAGTGGGAAAATGCAGTTGGGTGGGGGGAGGGGGAGCAGGAAGAGAGGGGCGGTACAGGTGGGGGAGGGAGGTGACGGGTGAGCGGGGAGAGAGGGGAGGTTTCAGGTGGGGAGAGGGAGGTGATGGGAGAGCAGGAGAGGAAGGGTGGTACAGGTGGGGGAGGGAGGTGAAGGGTGAGCAGGAAAAGAGGGGAGGTACAGGTGGGGGGGGGGGGGAGGTGAAGGCTGAAGGGAGAGAGGGGTGGGGGAGGGAGGTGAAGGGTGAGCAGGAAAAGGGGTGGTACAGGTGGGGGAGGGTGAGCAGGGAGAGGGGGTGACAGGTGGGGGCGAGGGAGGTGAAGGCTGAAGGGAAAGAGAGGGCTGTACAGGCGGGGGGAGGGAGGGTGAAGGCTGAAGGGAGAGAGGGGAGGTACAGGGGGGAGGGAGGTGAAGGGATGAGCAGTGAAAGAGGGGAGGTACAGGTGGGGGGAGGGAGGTGAAGGGTGAGCAGGGAGAGAGGGGAGGTACAGGTGGGGGGGGGGAGGTGAAGGGTGAGCAGGGAGAGAGGGAGAGGTACAGGTGGGGGGGGGAGGTGAAGGGTGAGCGGGGGAGAGAGGGGTGGTACAGGTGGGGGGAGGGAGTGAAGGTGAGAGCAGGGAAAGAGGGGAGGTACAGGTGGAGGAGGGAGGTGAAGGGTGAGCAGGAAAAGAGGCGAGTACAGGGTGGGGGGGGGGGGGGTGAAGGGTGAGCAGGGAGAGAGGGGAGGTACAGGTTGGGGGAGGAAGGTGAAGGTTGAGCAGGGAAAGAGGGGAGGTACAGGTGGGGGGAGGGAGGTGAAGGTGTGAGCAGGGAGAGAGGGGAGGTACAGGTGGGGGGAGGGAGGTGAAGGATGAGCAGGGAGAGAGGGGGAGGTACAGGTGGGGGGGGGAGGGTGGAAGGGTGTGCAGGGAAAGAGGGGGAGTACAGGTTGGGGGGGGGAGGTGAAGGGTGAGCAAGGAGAGAGGGGAGGTACAGGTTGGGGGGAGGGGAGGTGAAGGTTGAGCAGGAGGGGAGAGGAGGGAGGTACAGGTGGGGGGAGGGAGGTGAAGGGTGAGACAAGGGAGCGAGCTGAGAAGAGGGACAAACGGATGGGAACAGAACAGTGGGAAAAAAGCGGGGATGGGGGGATGGGATCAGGGAGACACTGACACTGTCACTCACACTGACATCTTTTTAGTGACATTGGCTAATGGCCTTTTTGTCAAGGGGTACAATGTCTTTTTGTTTTTGCACACACACACACACACACACACACACACACACACACACACACACACACACACACACACACATATCCTTCCGTCTTGTATCACACACACACTCACACACGCGCGCACTCACACACGCGCGCGCATACGCACACACACACACACACACACACACACACACACACACACACACACACACATATATATATATATATATATATATATATATATATATCTATAGAGATAGAGAGAGAGAGAGAGAGAGAGAGAGAGAGAGAGAGAGAGAGAGAGAGAGAAGAGAGAATACAAAAATAAACGTAGGCATACCAACCACACACTCTTCATTATTATTTTTTTTAAGCTTTTCGCCTTTTATTTAGGCTTCTTCAGCATCAGTACATCTTGTTTCACATTGCGCATTGAAACAAGATGTACTGATGCTGACGAAGCCTGAATAAAAGGCGAAAGCTTTTAAAAAAAAAAAAAAGTGTGTGGTTGGTGGTGTGCTTGCGTTTATTTTTGTACTCTGTGACTGGCCAGTTTCTGGATCAGCAGTGCACCCACACATCACTGAGTGGTGTCCAGCAGATTCGAGGGTTTTGCCTTATATATATAGCTGCTCTGTAAGTTGAGCATTATATTGTTTGGTCAATCAGTGGTGATTGCATCTCTTAGGAGATCCAAGGAAAGGTTGTTCTGCACAATTCTTAGCCGCTGACAATGCTTGGGTTATTGAACAGCAGAGCTGACCACTCAGACTGTTCCATATCTTTTGATCTCCTTGCATCCTTAAATGGATCCTCAAGCATAGGCTCAAAGATTGTCTCTTACATTTTATACTCTTTACATAATGATTGTAGTTTTCAACAACTTTTCTCCTCTCCACACTTTCGTTTTGTTTAATTCTACTACCTTTCGCTGGCTGCTTTGGGGGTGCTGTTGGATTCTTTTTCGAACCCTTGGCGGTTGGAAACCACCACAAAATTATGGACTGTGGTGTGTCTCTATCTGACGCCAAGAGCACAGACACAATCAGCCGTGTCTTCCTGATGAGTCCGATCCAGCGGACGGAAAATCTCGGAGCAGGCGAAAAACCTGGGAGCAGGCGATAGCAGGCGAAAAACCTGGGAGCAGGCGATATACGTATAGATCTGCCTTCGAGAGGGTTTTGCGATAGTTTCTTCATGCAGCTAGTGAAAGGGTTTTCATAATTATGATATACATTATCCATTTACTTCATTTTTTTTTCCTCTTTCTCTCAATTTCAAATCCTTGCCAAGTCATTCTATAATGATGGAAGAATTGTTACCTGCACTTGTTTTCCCCCACTATTTTTATGGTTCAGCATTATATATATATATATATATATATATATATATATGTACGGCGCGTACACAGAATACAATCAACGTTATACACCCTCTCGCTGTCAGACAAACCCTGTATTCTGTGGAATTCTCAGAACCAGTAACTCACAGGAATGTATCCATTTCAAACATGAACGAGGCAACCCAGCCAAGGAGACTCCGCATCATTGCTGGTCATCTCAAGTGGTGCCTGTTCTGATCCTGCAACACCTGTTAAGCCGCTGGCTGACTGTAGTAGTAGTTTTTCTTCAGCATCAGTGTGACCCTCTCCGTGTGATGGGTTCCACACGTCTACCTGGAGGCTGCCTGTTTCCATTACCACACCAACAGTTCAATTCTCCGACTGCAAGAACATCCATATAGGATGTTCTCAGAAAACGTGAGCTTTATCCGTGCCAGGAGGTCTATGAGATCAAGGGGGAATTGATCGAGAAAAATCATAAATTTACCCCCCCCCCCCCCCCCACCCAAGCCCTTCGTCGACTTTGTGTGTTATGATGTTACTACATCAACACCTTTCACAAAAAACACACATAGACAGAAATATGCTTTATTATTTAAAATACAGTCGGCGAGATCGGTTCATTTGCATAATCTTCTCTTAGTGGTTGTTCAAAACAACCGTTTTAGAATAATCCACATAAAAACCCGCTGTCGTCAGCATCTTCATGTCCCTAATCCACCATGGTTTCTTTTGGGGTGTTTGATGATCTTTTTTTTACTTGAAGTATATTTTACGATTTACGGAAACATGAAAACAAAACATTGGTTGAATTCGTTGACCTTTATCCAATAACAATACTTCTTCGATGCAAGGCATGGTAGAAAGTGCCCGGGGTTTCAAAGACAAGTCACCAGTTGTATCAACGAGGTCAGCATCGTACAGGAAAGCGAATGAGACGACTGGCTGTGGTAACATAAACAAAACGCGTGGGTACTAGAACTCTGATTAGTTGGTTTATCCAGCTGGAACCGGTTTAAACTGGTCAGCGGATATCGAAACTGGATGACAGAAGTCTCGTCTCCAAACGGCCTAATTGCTTTCTGCTCTTCAACAAAGGCAGCATTTCTGATGACCAGCACCATCAGAACAATGATCCAGTGCTTTCTGCTCTTCACAACAAAGGCAGCATTTCGGATGACCAGCACCATCAGAACAATGATCCAGTGCTTTCTGCTCTTCAACAAAGACAGCATTTCTGATGACCAGCACCATCTGAACAATGATCCAGTGCTTTCTGCTCTTCAACAAAGGCAGCATTTCTGATGACCAGCACCATCAGAACAATAGTGCTTTCTGCTCTTCAACAAAGGCAGCATTTCGGATGACCAGCACATCAGAACAAATGATCCCAGTGCTTTTCTGCTCTTCAACAAAGACAGCATTTCTGCGATGACCAGCACCATCTGAACAATGATCCAGTGCTTTCTGCTCTTCAACAAAGGCAGCATTTCTGATGACCACCACCAAACAGAACAATGATCCCAGTACTTTCTTGCTCTTCAACATGACAGCATTTCTGATGACCAGCACCATCAGAACAATGATACAGTGCTTTCTAGGACTTTGGACAGTGCAGTGCAGACCAAAGCGCTGCCTATTTATTGATACTGTTTGAGAAGAAGAGGGGAGAGAGATTTTTCATTTCATGGAATTTAACTGAAGAAGAGAGCAAAGACATTACTGCACTTCTTGAAAGATTCGAACAACACACACAGCTCCCAAGACAAACACTGTTTTTTTTGCACCGATACATTTTTCAAGAGAGGGAAAAACAACAAAATGGAGAAAATGTTTGACAGCTTTGTGACAGATTTGAGAGAAATGTTGCCGAAGACTGCAACTATAACAAGCCGGATGAGATGGTTGGAGATAAAATTGTCTCTGGTATTCGACCATTCGAGAGAAACTTCGCACAGAAGGTGATACTTTAACTATGGACAAAGCCATTCAAATAGCAAGTGCGCATGAAACACAAAGGAATGCTTAAAGCCAATGGAAAAAAGAGGAAGCATCTGCAAATGTGGATGCTGCTGTTTGCACGAAAACTATCAAACAGAAGTGCAAACATTCACAGTTTGGAAAACTGTCACACTGAACTCGTGACAAATATATATGCAGGAAGTGTGGTGGCAAAACACAAACAAAAAAAACGTGTCCTGCTTTTGGACAGATGCACCATTTTTGCCACAAACATAACCATTGGTTTCCGTTTGTATGGCAACAAAAGCCAGCAACCTAGCAAGAAATCAGTTCAACACAGTGGACGAAAGTGATAAAGCGGAAGCATTTGTTGTTGTTAACACAATACATGGGGAAAAAGACAAACCTGATACAGTATAACGCTGACATTTCAACAGATACAGGTGACACACGGTTCACTGGTCAATGTCATTCCGTTTAAATGTGTACAGAAAAATAAACAGTCCGCCTCCAGTGACACCTTGCTCAGACAGACTTGCAGGCTATACAGGCACAACTGAAAATCGTTGGCTGTGTACCGATAACAATAATGTACAAAGGACAAAATCATTCCAAGGTTCATTCCATGTTGCCGACACGTCAGTCAACAAGCCCGTCCTGGGTCTGCAAGCCTCACTGAGACTACAACTAACCAAACCTTGTACTTTAGATTAAAAATAGTCCTCCCCCAGACCCAAAGAAAAAGGGATTTCTACAAGAATACCCAGACGTGTTCTCAGTGTGAAGTGACCCTATTGACATAAAGGATGATGCAAAATCTATTTTACATCCCCAAGAGGTGTGTCAACATGCCGTCAAAGAAAAACTCCTAGCACGAATTGCAGAAGAGCTGGACGAAAAATGCATTTATCACGAAGGTAACGACCCTAGACAGACTGGGTCAATTTTTTAATCATTGTCGAAAAACCAGATGGAAAGCTTAATCCAACCAGGTTCTGACCCGAGGAGATTGAACAAGGCCGATTTAAAAACGTTCCTACTATCCAATGCCAAACGCTGGAGGACGCACTTTTTTCAAAACTGGAGCCAAATTCTTCAGTAAAATGGTTATGAGCAATCTAGATATTGGGCAACTAAAGCTGGATCAAAAATCCACCTCAACTCTACCTCACAACATTCAATACACCATTCGGGACGTTAAAAATTCAACAGACTTCCTTTCGGCATCATCAGCCTCACAGACAATCTTTCAGAGAAAATGGACGAGGTTCCAGTGAGGTGTCAAGAAAGACAGACCCGTTGTGACCTTTGTATCAAAGTCACTTACCCCACCCACTGAGCAAAATTAACGCCCCAAATAGAAAAGAGGACACTCTAACCCATTGGTTGTAACCGCTTTCAGCAGTTCCCTAAATGGTCTAAAGTCAGAGTTCAAAAACAGACCACAAGCCACGGGTTATAGCATAACAAAAAAAAAAACCCACTTACTAAGGCACCACATAAACTTTCAGAGAATTTTGTTTTAAACTAAAAAAAGATGACCTTGAGTCATCCATGTACCAGGCAAAAAAACGTCCCTGTGGCAGATAGTCTCCTCCCCGAAAAATTTTTGCCCGCAAAGCTAAACGAAACTCAACGACGCTGAAGAATTCAATCTGGCTGTTCATTCTTTAATGAGACAGCTTCCAGTCACTGATCAGAAAACAGAGCAGTGAGAAATGCTAATCTATCAAAGGACACCTCAAAAGCAACAACTGAAAGACTACACCACCCACGAGGAGGTGGCCAGAATCCAGAAAACCAAGTGTTACCCATTGTCATCAACATGTGGAAAATACCACGAGGGGAACAGCCCATAGAATGGTCTCATCTTCAGAAAGGGACAAAGGGTCGTCATTCCCAAAGAGTAAAGACCAGAAATGCTCCAGAAAATAAATACATGCTGAACACTTTGGCATTGGAAGAAAGTATTCAGCGAGCATTAGAGACCATGCTCTTCTGGCCAGGAATGAACATCAGAGATACGCGACGTGGGTTTCTGCATGTCTTACTTGTTCCTTCAATTCAACATCCAATCTAAAAGAAACGTGATAATCCCACACCATTCCATTCAGACCATGGCAGAAAATTGCTACTGATCTTTTCTCCTGGAACAAAAGGAATTTTATGGTGACCTGTGACTATTAAAGTCGTTTCTTTGAAATTGACGAATTGAATGTGACAGCAATCCACTGCTGTCATTAGAAAGCTGGCAACACACTTTGCTCGCATGGATAATACCAGAAATCCCATCAATGATAATGGACCCCAGTTTGTATCATCAGAATTTGCCACATTTCGCATTCAACATGGGATTTCAGCCAATTAACTTCCAAGCCCTGAACATCCCCAGTCAAACGGCCATGGCTGAGGAAAAACAGTACAAACACACCAAAAGGATCCTGAACAAATCGAAAGCTGAGAAGGACCCATTTCCACCGTTCTTGCCTATGCTGGAATACAGGAACAACACCAGTGATTATCTGGCATAGCATGCTCAAGTTCTATTGGGCCGTCAGCGCGTTCAGTTCTTCCTGCGACAGCTTGCAACAGTTAAAACCAAGAACAGTTCGACCCAGAAATAAGTCACTACCAGAAAGAAACTCAACTTCAACGGAAAACAGAGGACGGTAATATGATCGTTCCGTACACCCCCTTACCAGCAAGAAACCTGGTGATCAAGTCTTTGGTCCAGCGCGTCAAAAGCAGACACATAGACAGAAAAACCAGCTATTGTGACCATAACTGACAATACACCCGATCGTATCATGTTAGACAATCAGATGGACATACATACAGCAGGAATCGTCGTTCTCTGCGACTGAATCGATATCACCAACACTGAAGCCCCGGTCCAGCAAACCTGATACACGACCTATGAAATCCACCCAACAACATGAGCAACTTGCAGAACTAGCTGAAGAGGGATCCAAGCAGAGGACACCATAGGCGTCAATGAACACTTCATGTGATGAAAGTCTACAAACAACAAGAGTGCTCCACCAGTGAAAAAACGCCACAGATAAAAAAAAAAGAAACCGGACTTGTAATTTTTAAACTGTGTTTCAAAAGAGAAGGGAGATGGAACAATTCCATGTCAGTCAATTCCACATTTGAGGTGTTATAGGTGGAAAATTTGGAATGACAGAACAGATGATTTCCTTTGGGCAAGGGACGAGTGACGTCCTGGGGCAGGGAAAACCAAACGGCCTGCCGAGATGTAAAAGAGAAATCACTTTCATGGACTCGAGCTCTACAACATATTACTGATACTTCCACACTTATAAGATGGCCACGTGGACAACGACTGATCATCACATGGTCGGTCATAAAAGGCGACGTAAAAATAAAAACATAAAAACAAGAACCTTCGAGCACGAGATTGCGCCCCTCGTCATACTCAATTAACGCATTTACCCATCCGCTTTAAATCATGGTGCAGTGTAGTTTCAAATTTAGCGGATGTGGTGTAGAGTATAGGGACATAGTTGGCAGTGCACCTCCTTTTGAGTAAAACTTCAAAATGAAGACAACAAAACCTAAAACGCAAAACTTTAAACTGATAAAACTGAAAATTCAAAACTACCTCGGTTGTGCAGAAGTTAGGCTGATCACAGAGAGCTAACGTTCCGCATACGCCTCAGTCTTCCGGTGTAGCAGGCTCCCCATGCAGAGGTTAACCCTAGTAGAAAGTGGCCTGTCCAGACACTGCCCCGGTAATAAATGGTACCGAGATCAGAATGTACCCTAGATATGAACATAGCCAAGGCTAATATTATATCTGAACCATATTCTGAGCTAGGCCAGTTTATATCGCTACTGGGTCATTTATACCCCCCCCCTCCTCATTTTCCTGAGAAAAACCTTGATAATTGTAAAGGGATGTGAATATTGCAAGGAATTACAAATCATTAGGAAATCTAGGCCAGGTAAACTGCAGGGGAATTCGGAATTACATGACACAATTGATTTTAATCTGTGCTAGGACACCAACTGGCTTGTACCTGTACTGTGATATATCTAATACGAAAAAGAAAAAAAGAGGAGAGTCGCACTTTCAGCCTACAAGGAAAGTTCTCTAATGGCGCCAGTCTATAACACTCGATTCCTGGAGCAAGGCATTGGCATATTAATTTTTGGTGTGCAGGCCCCAATCCGAATCAGGATTCTCGCCTCGCGGGGCAGGTTCTCACGAGGGCAGAACGAACAACTCACCTATTATCGCCATCTGTTGCCGTGGATCATCCCCCCGCCCCTCCCCCCCCCCCCCCCCCCCCCACCCCCCCCCCCCCCCACCCCACAGAGACCACCCCACCAGACACACACACAGACACACACACACACACCGACGCCTGCGCGCAGTCGTTACAGAGCCACACAACACACACACCACACCCACGCGCGCGCGCACACACACATGCGAGCACGACCATGTGACCGAGCGAACGATAAGCTGTTGGTGTTGTCTGTCCTGCCCATTGGATTATAGCTGCCAACAACTTCCCTAAATCTGTTGTGGGCTGCATACCAGACCATTAATGGCGCCAGCTACAAATCCCCGAAAATGTATAGTAATTATAGACTGGCGTAATCAGATTGTTTTGGAAAATTTGTATGGTAATCTGAAAAGTGGATTCTCTCATTTCTTTCACATGACCGTCAAGGTACAAGCCAGGTGGGCTTCGAAGCAGACCAGATAACATCAAAGGAATGCAAAACATTTGGGGTATTTCGAGCTGGCGCAAAGGATAGAGGGTCATGGTACTCGCAAAAGCCTGCAAGCCAGCATGACATCATCTATGGGGGGAAGGTCATGTATTTGAAAGCTGCCTGCGATTCTTCGGTGTAAATCCCCATAACAAAGGACGTAATTATTAATCGGTGGGGAGTTGTTCTTTTGATCAATTATCGGGTTTGAGAATAAAATGCTGGGCCTCAAAAATGGATTATACATGAACACAAAAATAGGGTTGTGTGCCAATAATTCCAATCGTGGCGTGTTGGCTACGTGCGTGAAAGGGAGAAAACGATGGCAGGCTAGACGCCGAAAGGGATGGGGTGAGGTCAGACTAGGGATGTGGAGTGCTAACGCACGCACACACACCACACACACACACACAACACACACACACACACACACCACCCCCACACCATGCTTGCGCTTGCGCAGCGCCTACGCATCACGCTAAGAAGGGATGGAACAGACACCACACAACACACACATCATCAATCTTATAAATATAACACACACGGAGAAGACATTTCGAGCCCAAATCCTATACATAAAATTGCAACATGGGTGGCGGCCTATGGATAAACGGTGTTTATAAATCGAAAGGTCATTCTGAAGGTATAAACCCGCCTCCACTGTGGGATCATCACACATGACACAAAATAATTTCAAACCTGGCAGGCTCATGATATATTCTAATATTATATAATAATATATATATTAGGTATATATCCTATATATAGATGATATATGCAATGACAGTCCTGCAGTGTTTGACTATTGGTAGGGGAGTATCCGCACAGTCGAGCGGTTAGACTTCCAGTGACCTTCGATTTATAAACACATTTAGACAATCAGTGACCTTCGATTTATAACACTGTATCCATATATATAGATATATATATAATAGATTATATGTGTGTGTGTGTCGTGGGTGTGTGGTGTGTGTGACTGTGTGTGTCTGTGTTGTGTGTGGGTAGTCTGTGTTCTGTCGTCTGTGTGTCGGGGCTCTCTCTTGTGTCATGTAGTCTCACCCTCTCACTCCCATTGCTCAGTTAAAAAAAAATCTTTTGGTTCCCTCCAAAACCAGTCTCATCACACCATGCATAGTCGGGTATGTTCTCTTACAGATGGACACATTTTTGAGGATTTTAGTGTTTTAGCGTTTGATACAAAGTGTCTGGTTTTGTAAATTTCTATGTGTTAGTGTGTGGCACAATTCATTCCTGATGTGTTGCATATACTAAGGAAAACAACATAGATGAAACAAAAGTTAATTATTTCCTTTTTTTTCATTTTGTGTTATAGACACTCACACACCACTCACCTCTATCTCCCTCTCTCTCCCCTCAAAAAAAAAAATCTTATTAATTCTGTGGCCCTTGGACAAATACGGGGTTGGCCTTGACACGAGCGGAATACCACCCACACACACACACAACACACACACACACAACATACACGCTCGCACGAAGCACTCACCACACGTTACCACCACTCACTCGGGTTCGCGTTCGCGCGGCGCGCACATACACACACTGGTTACGTGTAGAGAGAGGAGCGAGAGCGAGAGAGAGAGTGAGCGAGAGAGGGAGAGATGCTACTTCTAACTCCCTGGTAGTTAAAAAGCTGTTAGAGTTAGTTCAAGAATTTTAATGAGCCGTTGGATCGTGTGGGATTCACGACTTTAGTAGCCCTGACGGTTTAGTGAGCGTTCTGATTAGCTATTCACTGTTTATCGACGCGGACGTTACTGTGAATCGCCACTACCACCCGTGAAGGCTTCCACTGCGGCGCGGTTAGGTCCCAGGGCCAAATGGGATGGATCCCTACTAGGCGATACGTCCCATACTCGCCCACAGGTTTGGGACATACGCTGCTCCTCTGCTTGAAGCAAAGCATTCACGGATACCTGGCAAAAAAGATAACAAAGCACCATGCATATCAATATTCCCATCA
>JADBJO010035309.1:10000-12405 GCA_016801955.1 Conus betulinus | reverse complement strand
TCTCAGTCTGTTCTGATCTGTCTAATCAGTCTGGTCGGTCCTTCTGTCTGTCTGTCTGTGCCTCTCTCTGTCACATCATGGTCGTCTGACTTGGACGAGCTCTTGCCGTGTTGTGTTGTTGTTGTTGTTGTTGTTGTTAGAATGGTAAACATATTCTTCTAGTTGTTGTTGTCTTGAAGATGCTTACATGGTATTTATAAATTTACTTATTCGTTTATTTAGGTATGTAATTATTCATTCTCTCTTTGATGTATTCATGATTTATCAGTTATTCATTTATCTACTTGTTTGTTTATCTATCTATTTGTTCGTTTACTTCTTTATTTACTCATTTACTTACTCGTTTATCTTTCTATTTATCACCAATATTGTTCTTCTTGTTTGTAAATTTTTGCTAGCGTCCCTTTCTGTCCTCGTCTTTGGCGTTATTGCTGACGATGTGCTTTCGTTGATGGTCTAGCTTTCCTTGTCATGTTGTTTTTGTTGTTGCTGCTGTTGTCGTTTCGCGCGTGTCGCTTCGATTTTGTTTTTGAGATATATTGTCGGTATACTCATCTTTTTCTTAGTTTTTCTATCTTTTCCACTCTTCTTTTTTCTTTTTCTTTTTCTTCGTTTCTTCTTCTCTTCCCTCCCGTTCTCTTTGTTTCTATTCCTTTCTTTGTTTCTATTTCTTTGTGCATAACATCAGAGTGTGGAGATGGAAAACATACCCTTAGAAATAACACCGCCAAAACACATCAAACTGGAAAGTTTACTCTACTGAAGAAAAAGAAATGTTGAAAGAACACAAACACACACACACAAGCATCTATTAAAATGTAGTCCTCAAAACGGGGGAAAATCGAAGCACACACCCACACACACACACACACACACACACACACACACACACACACACACACACACACACAGAGTATCATCAACTAAATCAAGTAGAGAAATTATATTATCTTGGCATACACTTGTCAATTTTTACTGCAGAATTAGTTGCTATTCTGATGTCCCTGAAGCATGTTTTTAAAATTCTTCCATAGAAAATTGTCCACTTTTACTGTGCAGTGACTCAAAGTCAGCTCTTTCTGCCTTACAGTCTTTAAATTCAAAAATTCGTTGTAAAACTACTATTACAGAAATTAATTACGTGACACATCTCCTATCGATGAAAAGAATAAATGTGACGTTCTGTTGGGTGCCCTCACATTGTGGAATCTCAACAAATGAGAAAGTTGATCAAGCTGCTCGGAGAGCAGCTCGAAATATTGAAGGCACGACTGCACTGAACATTCCGTTAGACCTATCAGAAATGTTATACCTTGATTAATAAAGCATCTCTTAACAGTTTCAAAAGGTTATTGAAAGACACAGATAGTCAATATTATCACAACTGTATACGACCAAATCCTGACATTCACCCCAAGACGCAATTAGACAAATTCGTAAGTCCGATATCTAGAGAGGTAGTATCCTTAATTCATAGGATGCGTTTGAATTCACTTCGAACCAAATACAGCAAAAATGTTAAATGCGTATGTGGGGAAATTCTTAGTGTAAGTCACCTATTACTAGATTGTCCGAGAGCAAAGAATACAGTGCACAAGGCCGATACTAATGTTTCAAATGATAGATCGACACCACTGACATTACCTAAAATGTTAATAATTATGCTTTTCTTAGTTCATTATGTCCACATTTATTACGCAGTCCAGTAGGAATTTATCTTTAGCTTTCAATAACCCCTCATATACAAAAAGAAGAGAGAGACAGACAGACAGACAGAAAGACAGACAGACAGGCAGACAGACAGACAGACAGACAGAGGCAGACAGACAGACAGACAGACAGACAGACAGAAACCAAGAGAGAGAGAGAGGGAGAGAGAGAGAGACAGTGACACAGATTCCAAGAGAGGCAGACAGATACACAGGGTTTAGACAGATTGGGAAGGCAGAGGACAAGGTAAATGACATAATCACAACCACACAATCAACACGACGAAAACCACACCTGAAGAAACTTCACTATCATCTCCACGACAAAACATACAGCAAATGTAGCAACCGTACCACTCTCACCAACAGCATCGGAAAACAGCCAACAGCGCTTGTGAGGCGATGTAAAAAGACGACAGTATATTTATTGCTCTTTCCCCAGCTGGTCACAGGGCTTTGTGACGTCATCTGTCCACATGGGCTGTCTGTGTCAGAAATTTCATTAGGACGAATAGTCAAAATCTCTCTCTCTGGTCTCTGTCTCTCTGTCTCTGTCTGTCTCTCTCTCTCTCTCTCTCTCTCCTCTCTCTCACTCTTTCTCTCTCTCTCTCTCTCTCTCTCTCTCTCTCCCTCCCTCTCTCAAATTACTTCCACACCCCTTGAACAGTACTTATGACTAACTAGCGCTTAGGCGCT
>JADBJO010035308.1:0-12406 GCA_016801955.1 Conus betulinus | reverse complement strand
GCACACCAACCTGCAGCGTGCAACAAGTCAGAGGTGATGACCACAAGTCAGACAACAACAACGGGTCAGAGTCGTCCTGCATCAACGGTGAGGCCACCGCCCAACTCACGATACAAAGACGACTGTTTTCTGCCCAGCACCAACACCTGTAGCACCAGCCGACACCTGGGAGAGGTGCCCTTCTCTGCCCAGGACCAACAACACCTGCAGCAGCAGCAACACCTGGGAGAGGTGCCCTTCTCTGCCCAGGACCAACAACACCTGCAGCAGCAGCAACACCTGGGAGAGGCTGGGACTTCTCTGCATCAGGACCAACAACACCTGCAGCAGCAGCAGCACCAGGAGAAGTGCTGGGACAACGTCATCACAGTGACGATCACACCCACTGTGAAGTGGGCACTGTGTCAACACCATCACAATGCAGCAGCAAGGCAGTGATCTACAGACATCACCTCCTGGTGTGGACGACAAGGTGATCCAGAAGCTCGCCTCTTTCCCACGACGATGCCTAATGAAACTATTTCACCAGCGTCACGTTGTGATCACTATTGGGCACAGGGTGTCAGGCATCCCACCCCCTCCAAACTGGGAGGTGGGGTGGGGGTTCCATTCCAAAGAGAATGACACTTGAACCTCGCCTAAGAGGGAAGTGGCCAGGCTGTTCACGTAAATTTCTAGGGGCGGCCATGACAATGACAGTGTGCCCTGTGTGACTTGTGACTGGGAACATGGTGGGCTTGTTGTCGGCCTCACAGAGCAGGGCGTCATGCATTACATCAGTAGGTTTGGACGTCATTTGTTTGCCAGACTTCTGTTGCCTTTTTCATGTTGAGGCGACATTCTTTTAAAATGTTAGTAATTTTGCTGGACTGATGTGTAACCCAGGGAGCATTCCACAATTACAGGTAGCAGTTCCCCCGCTACTTCTTGCTCTGCCACAGTATTGTGTCCCTCTCTCCCGCCCCCCCCCCCATTCCCGTACACTCCACTATACCAGTTTGAGAAGAATGCTGCGTTTTTCGTAACACTGTTTTAATGTATTTAGTTCCTGTCATTAAAGGAATCTAATGTACCAGATGTGTACACTTTGTGTGATTAATTACACTACATGAAAAGAAAGTACTGTATTTTTTGTATCTGTTCTACAATGGTTATTGTACCACAGAGTGCTAAGCGAGGGTTATCTCAGAGTGAGATTTCAGCCATTGAAGCAGTTTGGCTTCGTTGGATCGCCTCCGTTTTTCTGCCAGTGTGTTGAAGGTATACATGAAGGGATTGATAGCAGAGTTCAGAGGCAATATGAATATCGCCAGTGCCACGTTCACCTCACCAGGAATGGGAGTACCACCCAGTGCTAACATTCCACACAATCCTATGGGGGAAACCAGCACATGAAATCTGTCATTGCAACAGTGATTAGTCGCCGGGCTATGGTCATGTCCTGTGATACTTTGGTCGTGTTGGTCTTGAAAGCATTGTCCTGGATAGATCGGTAGATAAGTGTTTGGCAACAGAGATAAATAAGAAGAGAATGAAGTTAAGGACGATTAGTAAACTGAACGAGTATTGTTTTCCTTTAAAGTCTTGTTTCGTTACTGGTAATGGAATACAGATGCCTGTCTGGCTATAGAATTCCCAGTGACAGCATGGGGAGTGAAGGCAGTAAGATCAGAATCCAACCAATTGTCCAAGTCGTCAGACAGGCCACTGCAGCGCTGACAGTCTCTTAAATCGCAAGGTGCTAAATGGAAAATGGAGGACCAGAAAACGGTCCAATGTGATGAGACAGATGATCAGAGCAGACACTTCACTGGACAACAGACACAGAGAACCAGCCATCTTGCAGACTGTACTGTCTCTCCACGTGTCATCAAACTGCAGATATCTGCCACGGAACTGTTCATCAGCTATTCCAATGATTGCAATGTAGACACCCATCAGAAAGTCAGCCATTGTAAGGTTTAGGACAAACACACTGAATCCACTTGACGAAGTCATGCTCCTTGCTATCACACGTGCACAGAAACAGAAGACATTACCACTGATCGACAGACAACCAGTCAGCCAAAGAAATCCCCGATAGACCCATGATTGTAACAGATCTTGACATGAGGAAAGTTCGTCTCTGGGGGCATGACAAGAGGCGTCCTGGAAATTACTGAAGAGAATTTGGGGACAACATATCTTATAGTTGTCCGTCCAAACAACACCCAAAGAGTAAGTATATTTAAACATGTCCAGCGGAAATGTTTCAACTGGGCTGCCCTCTATGTAAAGTTCAATTAGCTGTGGTGTGAACTGAAATCCACTGGGTTTGATGGTATGAATATCATTTAGCGTTAAATTGAGCTTCCGTAGGTTGATGAATGGCATAAAGACTCTAGAATCAAACACTGTCAGTGCAGCAAATGACAGATCTATGACATAAGGTTACGATTCTGAACAACAGATGATAAATCAGTGTAAAGGGAGGTGATAGGGTTATGGGAAAATGACAATGTTTGTAAATTGTGCAATTCAAGAAACATAGTCATGTTCAGTTGTTTCAACTTGTTCCCTCTGAGGTCAAGGAACCTCAGGTTTAACAATTTTATTGCAGGGATGACTTTCAAGGAACACTGAGCAAGAACAAGGTGGGGATGAGGTAGGTATTCTGACTCACATCAGAAAGTGTTATTCCAGAACTGGTTCCATCCAAAGAAGCGAATGTCTGGAAACCGTGACGTGGAGAAAGGCGGGGGACAACGGAACGTGTGACCTTGACACAGACAGCCAACAGGACAACTTGTGTCACACACTATCTCATCATCATGCATTGGACAGTGAGGCCAGCCATCACACAGGTGGTCAATGTGTAGACAGGTGTGTGGATGCTCTGCATCTGAAAAACCCTGGACACCTCATGTCATCACATTCCTCTTCATCCATGCGGTCCAAACAGTCGTACATTCCATTGCATCGTGTGTAGACAGGTAGACAGTCACTGAAGTCACCTGGACAACGATAATGACTGACTGGACAGGACTCATTAGAATCCATTTGAATTGAGCTAAATTTAATGATGCCATCAAAACTGACCAGAGCAGGGGAAGGAAAAAAAACGGCACCTCTATATTCCTTTGTTTATATGAATCACAACTCCGTTCTTCGGAGTGATCTGGGCACTGGGGTGTTTGATCACAAATGGTAGTGTACGAAATACATTGGCCATCAGTGCATGTGAACTTGTTGATACAAATAGGATGGGAACAGAATGATTCGTCACTGCTGTCCTGACAATCAGATATGAAATTGCACACCAGTGTGTATGACAGTGCGGTGATTTGATCATTGCATGTAAATGTTGGGATTAACATTGTGTGCTCCTCTCTTATATGTGAATGGACATTATGTGGCAAATGAAGATGAAAATGGCAAGATGTGTATTCCTGGCTACATCCTTGTAACTGATGAAAGCCACACAGAAGAAATGTGTATGTCACATGACCACCATGGCACGACGTCACATGTTCTCGTCGCCAAGCCAATAAATGGGTGATGTTTAGTGAAAAAACCGCTTTGCATAAAAACTGACTCTGCACTGGTCCTATTCGTTGAGAATGCACAGACCGTACGAACCATTGTTGTTCCCTGTGGAATCACACACAGCGAGAGCGCGCGTATGAAATAAATCTGGAGTAGATTAATTGGTAACAAACTATAGTCCCAGCGTGCCAGATTGAATCAAGTTCAGTATGGGACGAATGAAAAATCACAGATTTGCTCTGCAAAATTTCATGCCAGTACATAGGAGGCAGGACAAGTCGTTGGAGATCATACCAACCCAAAATTGATTCAAATTCCACCCATGAAGTCCTGTTGTATTAAGGACTACACCAAGCCAGTCAAACACACAGACAGGCGAGTTTACCTCACCCCCCAAAGAATGGCAATGTTCGTTGATAACGTCGTTGACATCTACACCATGACGATTGAATCCAAAGGGCTTCCATACAAATGAGTAGCACCGTCCACACATGGCTACCATGCCCTGACAGTCAGGACTGCTGAAGGGACAGTGTTCTGCTTCATCCCGTCCATCTTCACATTCTGTCTTCACGTTGCATTCTAAGTGGTGTTTAAAACTGGAATAATTATCCACTGAACAGTTCCAGAAACAAAACCACTGGGCGATCGTTGAGGGGTTTTTTTATTTTCAGGAAAAAAGGTGAAGAAAAATCGGACGCACTGTGTCATGATGCATGAACTTCTTTGGACTCTTACTTTCAGTTTTCGTGCATGGTATACACGTGCAAAGTGAGATCCAGTCACATGATAACACCATACCCTGGTTTCCGTTTCCCATTCATTATTCACTGATGGATCAACCTGCCACAAGGTGACGCCAGAAAGACGTGACGTGAATAAATTAAAACTCAGCATGGCAGTATGTCGGATTGGAATAGATAGATATCCACACACGTACATAGGACCATACAGACTCAGATTGCTTCTCACCGTCACGTAGCCAGAAGACGGGGATGTCATCGCAACAATCACAGGCCCTGATTCTTCTTGGATTGCGCGTTGTACTACCAGTCACAGAGCACTAGGGAGTTAAATGAATTCAATAAAGTGTTGCGAGTGCAGAGCACGGGATAACTTAACTGGACAATGAACCATATCGAATAAAAAAGTGGTGCTGCCAATAAAGAGCACATGTATAGCTCAAGGAACTCTAAACAACATACACAACGCTGTACTGTCAATACAGAGCACTGGGAGGGTATAATGAACTCCCAACAGCAAACAAATGGTGCACTGTTTGCACAGAACACTGGGAGAGTTTAATGAACTCCCAACAGCAACAAAAATGTGCACTGTTTGCACAGAACACTGGGAGAGTTTTGATGAACTCCCAACAGCAAACAAATGGTGCACTGTTTGCACAGAGCACTGGGAGAGTTTAATGAACTCCCAACAACAAACAAACGGTGCACTGTTTGCACAGAGCACTGGGAGAGTTTAATGAACTCCCAACAACAAAACAAACGGTGCACTGTTTGCACAGAGCACCGGGAGAGTATAATGAACTCCCAACAACAAACAAACGGTGCACTGTTTGCACAGAGCACTGGGAGAGTTTAATGAACTCCCAACAACAACAAACGGTGCACTGTTTGCACAGAGCACTGGGAGAGTATAATGAACTCCCAACAACAACAAACGGTGCACTGTTTGCACAGAGCACTGGGAGAGTATAATGAACTCCCAACAACAAACAAACGGTGCACTGTTTGCACAGAGCAATGGGAGAGTATAATGAACTCCCAACAACAAACAAATGGTGCACTGTTTGCACAGAGCACTGGGAGAGTTTAATGAACTCCAACAACAAACAAATGGTGCGGTGTTTGAACAGAGCACTGGGAAATTTCATTGAACTCTCAACAAGGCAAGAAAGGCTGATAGCAGTACAGAGCACAGCAGCAGTATAGTGAAGTTAAACAAGAGAAGGAATAGTGTGCTGCTGCTAAAGAACATTTCGTAGGTAAATGATCTCTCTCTCTCTCTCTCTCTCTCTCTCTCTCTCTCTCTCTCTCTCTCTCTCTCTCTCTCTCTGATATGAATGGTATTGTTTCCCGGTTGCCATCACCTGGACCAGATTCAATATGCTTGCACTGAGTAACAACCTGTACAGCGACAGTAAAAGAAAACAAAGATAAAATGCACCCCATTTTGCCGTGATCAAGTGGACAACGAACACCATTTTTCATTTCAATTCCCCTACTACCAAGATCTTAAGTATTAAATTCTCAAACAATCTGCGAGTTGTTCTCTTCATTTGCTTCTTAAGGCATTTAGTGTTTCGCGCAGACACCACCGATAAATGTATACTTTTTTTGCGCATGAGTAGAAGGCTAACGTCAATTCTTTACATAGTAAATGATTATGGACAGCTACCATCATCACTTTCATTTTTCTTGTAATGTTCCGCTTCATTTGAATCGTATGTTCCCTTGTATTCTCGTTTTAATGGATGGTGTATAATCTTTTTAAAGTCATGTTCTTGAGATAGGAATGCTGCAACACTTTTCTTGACTGTTTGTGATGACATATACATCAATTCCACCCCGTTCCCACCCTCCCCACTTCCCTTTGTACCTTGTAAAACCAAACAGTTAAGTAATGAAGCAACAGTGTGCATGCCACTCACCACGTTTGCATAGTCATTCACAAACACAGCGTGTTCACTCCACACATACATCTACTCCAATCATTCAAAAGTTAAACTGAGGAAACACGAATTGACTTTTTGTGTTCCCGTTAACAAACACAACAACAAAAATTCTACGAAAAAAAAAAAAAAACAGTATTGCACATGACAGCATTGTTGTCCATTTTTCATGTTCAATTATTTTTCGAACATTTCCCGTCACTTTCCATCTACTTTGTCATATTCCAACCCCTTTTTCTTTTGTTTTCCTTTTGTATTAGATTATACTGGTAATGAAATTTCTTTCTTAAAATCCAGTTGCTGGAGGTAGGTTCATCCACTAGTTGACGCTGCAGTTCTCTGAAAAGAACCCCGAAGTCTTAACGTTAGCTTTCAAACGTGTAAAATTGAAATTAAAAATGAAATGAGGCAGGGAACAGTAAAGAAGTAGGGTAACTTTGCTCCCATAAGAAGACCTAACACAGAGTAACTTTTATTCAAGACTGGCACAGCCTATTAAACTTGAATAAAGTCAGACAAACACAAAGACGAACAATCTAATAGTGGGGAAAAACAAGCGCAGGCCAACAACTCCTCTGTCATGATAGTAATGACTTAGCAAAGATTTGGACTTATGGTGGGATTGGGGGGTGAAGATGAAGAAGATGGGAACATGAAATTAAGAAATTATAGGTATGAAAACTCTTCTCTAGCAGCGTGAGGGAACCATCGTCATCAGCCTTTGAAGGCAGATCTATCTGTATTGCCTGCTCCTAGGCCTTTCATCCGCTGGATCAGAACTCATCAGGGAGACATGGTTGGTTGTGTGTGTGCTCCTGGCGTCAAATAGAGACAAACCACACCACGGTCCATAATGTCGTGGTGTTCTCACCACCAATGGTTCAAAAAACATCCAACAGCACCCCCAAATCAGCCAGCGAAGTGTAGTAAATGAAAGAAAACGAAAGTGTGGGGAGGAAAAATGTTGCTGAAAAACTAAAGACATTATGCAAACAAACTTTGGGATTGGGTGGCATGCCGGTGGATCCAGTGAAAGATGCACGACGGGAGGTCTGGTAAAAGTCCAAGTAAAACACTAACAGGCACCCAGTGAGGAGGAATAACGAAAGGAGACGTGACTGGATCGTAGGGAACGATGCACGTTTATTCTTCATATCAAAAGTTATAAACATCCAAACAAAGAACTCAACAACAATCACGTTGATTTTTTTTTTTTTTGAATGTCGACCTCTTTGGTCTTCCTCGAGGGACTCTAATGATTGAATTGCAAGAACAAGCCTCCGTTCACACTTTTTTGAAAAAAAAAAAAAAAAAAAAGTTCACCACAGTTCCAATGGTTAGAGAAAGGACAACGGTGAAAAGGTAGTATGCTACGGTAAACACGAGAAAATAAGGGTAGGAAAGAAGAGACAGACACACACACACACACACACACACACACACACACACACACACACAGAGAGAGAGACACAGAGAGAGAGAGAGAGAGAACCGCCTGCGCGCACAAGAGAGAGGGCGTAGGTGGTGGAAGGAAAGGGATATATATATATTGTTCTCACTATATGTTCTCACTGTATCTCATTATATGTTGTTCTCACTAGTCTCCTCTACGGCTGTGAGTCCTGGACGCTGTACCGGAAACACACGAAACAGCTTGAACGCTTCCACACGAGATCACTACGAGCGATTATGGGCATAAAGTGGCAAGACCGAGTGACCAACCTCGAAGTCCTGGACAGGGCCGGTCTGCTCAGCATCGAAGCCATGATAATGAAGGCCCAGCTTCGCTGGACTGGACATGTCATCCGTATGGAGCCTCACAGACTGCCTCGGCAGTTGCTATACGGAGAACTGAGGCAGGGCCAGAGACCCAGAGGCTGCCCCAGAAAGCGCTTCAAAGACTGTGTAAAAGACAATCTGAAGCACAGCTACACGCCTGCAAAAGACCTAGAGGTTTGTGCCCAAGACAGAGCAGAATGGCGAAGTCTAACCAGGAAGGCCCAGGAAGAATTTGAAGACAACCGCCGCAACCACACGACTACTGCAAGAGAAAAAACGCAAGGCCTTGGTGTCCTCCCTTCCCACATTAGCCACGTTCAATTGCCCCTACTGCCCACGGGTGTGTGCCTCGAGAATTGGTCTCTCCAGCCACACTCGTGCCCATGGGAGAAGGTCATCTGCACAGTGACATTATCGAAATCGATAGTCTACCACGATATATATATATATATGGTGGTCGGTTACTTATCCTTAGAATATATATATATATATATAGTTACAGATTGATTCAGGCCTCCATGCAGTTTGGGCACTGCTCCACAAAAGAAACGCTTAGTCCAGATTGTGTCTGCAATGGCAAGCAGAAATATATAAAGGAGTCATAAGTCACTGTTTTTCCAAACATTTATTCATTTATGAATTTTCGCCCAACTTGGGCTTCTTCGAACAAGCTTCTGATCGTAACACGAATAGGGCACACACACACACACACACACACACACACACACACACACACACACACACGCACGCACGCACGCACGCACGCACGCACACACACACACACACACACACACACACACACACACACACACACACACACACACACACACACACACACACACACACACACACACACACACACACACACACACACACACACGCATGTGCACACACACATGCACATATGCACACACGCACACACATGACGTGCGCTGACACGTCCATACACGCATGTGTACATTCACTACACAGACACGAAAAAAGAGAACCAATGTTAAGTAGGCACTCAAGGTCTGACCAGGGCATCGGGCTAATGCGTAGACCAGACGTCTGTTAAGTCGTAGCCACAACACCCTCTTCCATTCTCTCATCTTAGGTGTTGATTCATTTATCCATTAGCTTTAAAATCATACGTTGTCTGGTCTCAAAACTTAGCGGATGTTGTGTAGAGTACATGGACTAGTCCGCACGCAGTGATGCCTCCTTGATGAAACTAAAACTGACACTGACACCAATCTAGATTGGTGTTGTTCACTTTGCATGGTTTTCAACTTGGGCGTGGTTCGACTCGCAGAGTGCACTGGAGGGAGGTGTTCATGCTGTCCTAGGTCTCTTCTCCCTGCTGTGCATCACAGTCTTCTCTGAGGCCATGATTGGCCTTTACTTTCCCAGTACCTTCCTTGTCAACAGCCAGTAGGCCTGTCTGCCTTCAGAGCAGCTGGTGTCTTCCCTGATATCTTCCCTCCAGATGGCTGACCGGTGCTCTTCATTGTGAACCTTGCTCCCCTGTGCCCAGTTGCAGGAGTAGGACCAGTTATTTTGGTTCGTGTTCTTCTGCGCTTCTTCTTCTTCTTCGATGGGATTCAATTCAATTGAGGAGGACTCGCCGTTTAATTTTCTTTAAAAATGTTAGAGAAATCCCTTTTGTTGTAATTATTTCATGTAATGAATAGTGTAATGAATTCTTTCCCAGCCTAACAGGAAGCGTGATTGTGAAGATATGTGGACAGAAACTGTAATGTTGCGGTATCCCGATTCACACACCGTTTATACCGCTAACATTCACTCCCACAATTTTACTTTTCAGTCAAGGAGCCCGCAACATTAACTAACTTGGCTCGCAATTTCGCTGTCTGACTCCCGGAAATTAATTCTCAAAAGACCCAGTTAGCTACCACAATTTTCTAATTTTCAAACAACATCACATCACATTCATCCTTCCTAGCAAAACAACAACTTCACCGTAGTCACAGTTCAATGGCTTTCATTACAATTGGAGATATTGGTGAGATGTAAATGCATCTACCCTATCATAACAGATCTTACAATCAACTGATGTCAAATCGTCCCCCAGACTGCCCAGGTCTGATGAATCCTTCCGTGTTGGATATCAGGCTACTGTTCAACGGCAACTCAACACAGATAGATACACAGAAGAGATCCCAATGGTCAACTTACTGGACCTGGCAGGAAAAGAACGAAGGCAGTTTGAATGTCACCTGAAGTTGAAACTCTCCAAGTCAGTCTCAATCCGTACCAAACCACACACAAAAATATTAATACATGTGGCAGGAACTCCTCCCCTGGAGTGTATGATCTTCTGACATTTTGAATTCAGTTCACAGCGCAGTAGCAGGCACTCTCCAGTCCAGCACAGCTCTTTCAGCTCGTCTTGAAATTGCACCACTCAACACAGCCCGATAAAGTAATGATTCAAAAAGATAACACAGCTTGTCACAACACGGCTGGACCCAAACTAGTAAACACAAGTTGAGTTATCATATAAAAACATATTCTTTTTCTCTTGAAGACTAAGATTGCATCCACTATATTCTGGTTGCCAAAGTCAACTGACAAAAACTCTATCTCCTTAGGCCTAGTAGTTCCTTCTCAGATGTCATAAAAGAATTTTCATCAAGCCTATTTTTGACGTCATTTCATTTTGTACGTAATTCTGCGTTCACCCTCATTAACCCTTTATCTGCCTTTCACCTTTACTATTTCTGGTTTATACATCATTTGTTACCATCACATGACACCCCCCTTCCCAGGGTAAATTTTTTTGGGCTTATCCAAACAAAAAAATGTTATAGAAATTGACAGTTTTTTTATACCCTAAGCACACCTACATATAAAACATGCACATACACAAAAAAACTCGATGGGCAAAAAACCTCATACATAAAAACCTCATGAAGTCGGTGCCCATTTTCACATCATTTTTCTCCTAAGAAAATGTAGGGCCTTTCATCTTATTCTAATAAAAAAAAAGTCTATTGTAACCCTGTCAAGGCAAAGTGTCTGTCAAACACATCCTCAGTGATGTATTGAAATTTTCCAGAACAAACATCAATGCAGTAATTCTCGATAATCAAATACACAACGTTGCAAATATCAAACTTCCTAAATTGTTTGTGGTCCTCATTATACAGACATTCTTTTCGACTCCCAGTTTCCATCATCAAAGGAGCGTCTCACTCATTACCAGCAATCTGTCCAAAATAGACGCGGTAGGGGATATGGTTTCACGAAAACAGGTTTCTCAGTCGTCAGCATAAAGGTATTAGTCACAGTTCAATGGCTTTCATTACAATTGGAGATACTGGTGAGATGTAAATGCATCTGGTCTATCATCACAGACTTAACAATCTTCTGATATCAAATCATATCAAATGATCTTATGCTGTTTACATGATGATTTCAGTTTTCTTTTTTTCTTTTTTTTCAGAAACTTATTTTCTCACCACATGTCCTTTTCGTTTAACGTTTCCAGCCTTCGCTGGCTGCTTTGGGGTGCTGTTATATTCTACTTTTGTATCCCCGGTAGTGATGGTACCACTGGCTGATAGACTGTATATCTCCGTTTGATTCAAAGGGAGTACAGACACAGTCAGCCCTGACTAATCTGAACTAGTGAATGAAAGGCCTTGGAGCAGCCAATATGAATGGTTCTGTCTTCAGGAAGAATTACAATGGTTCCTATATATGCTGCTACTGAAGTGTTTCATATTAAAGATATAGTTTCCTAAATCTCCATTCTCGTTTTATTTCTAACCCCCCCCCCCCCCCCCCCCCCCCCCCTTTTTTTTTTTTTAACCATTGCCAAATCATTAATGTAATGACACAGGAATTTATAACCTGAACTTTTCTCCCACTACGAAATTGTTCAGCAGCTATCTATCCATCTATCCATATATCTATCTATCTATCCATCTATCCATATATCTATCTATCTATCCATCTATCTATCTATCTATCTATCTATCTATCTATCTGTGCATACTCTTTCTCTGCGCGCGTGCGCGCGCGCGGGCGTATGTATGCGTGTGTGTGTGTGTGTGTGTGTGTGTGTGTGTGTGTGTGTGTGTGTGTGTGTGTGTGTGTTCTCTAATCTGATTTTTTGTTGTTGACATTTTGGAACTCTGTTTTCTCAGATGCAACTCATGTATTTTGATGGAAATGTACTTTGATGGAAATGTTTGTTGTAATGTATTTGAAATGTCATTTTGGAGTGCTTGAAGTTAGATGTCATTTTGTAACGTTTCTGACGCCATGTATCTTGTAATGTGCATTACTCTTAAACTAAATGTCTTTCAATTAATCTAAGACAGTGTGGACACAGGAGCACATTTTTTTCTGTCGCTTTTTTTTGGGGGTGGGGGGGGTGGGGGGGTGGGGGTGCGTATATAT
>JADBJO010035307.1:10000-12407 GCA_016801955.1 Conus betulinus | reverse complement strand
TTATAATGAGAGAGACAGAGAGAGACAACAGACAGAACAGACAGACAAGACAGAGAGGGCATTGACAGAGTCGGAGAAGAGAGAGGAGAGGAGATGAGAGAGAGAGAGAGAGAAGATAGGATAGAGAGACAAGCACAAGACGACACACACACACACACACACACACACACCAGCAAAAGGCCACCCACACAGCACCAATCACACCACCAACACCCTATAGGAGAGAGAGAGAGAGAGAGCGAGCGAGAGAGAGAGAGAGACAGAGACAGAGAGAGACTCGAATACAGACAACAGAGAGAAGGCTTGAGGGGGGGGGCTTTGATACTGCTTCCAGAGCTTGGTAGCTGGTACCCCGCCAGACAATAACCAACACTCACTCGGCTCATTAAAGAGACGTACTCCCAACAAAACATTTGCTTGCTGTGCTGTGCAGTGTACACACCGGGTGATGCCCAAACTGCCGACAGAGGAGTGTCTTTTATAACAAGGAACGGAACCACGGGCTGACACGCTTCGGGTGATTTGACCTCAGCTGGGGAGCCACTGCTGCTTTCAGGAGAAATATCTTAAGGTATTTCCTTCTCCATGTGTGTGTGTGTGTGTGTGTGTGTGTGTGTGTGTGTGTGTGTGTGTGTTGTGTGTGTGTGGCTGTCTTTGTCTCTGTCTTGTATATCTGTCTGCCTCTGTGTGTGTGTGTGTGTGTGTGTGTGTGTGTGTGTGTGTGTGTGTGTGTGTGTGTGTGTGTGTGGCTGTCTTTGTCTCTGTCTGTATATCTGTCTGCCTCTGTGTGTGTGTGTGTGTGTGTGTGTGTGTGTGTGTGTGTGTGTGTGTGTGTGTGTGTGTGGCTGTCTTTGTCTCTGTCTGTATATCTGTCTGCCTCTGTGTGTGTGTGTGTGTGTGTGTGTGTGTGTGTGTGTGTGTGTGTGTGTGTGTGGCTGTCTTTGTCTCTGTATATCTGTCTGCCTCTGTGTGTGTGTGTGTGTGTGTGTGTGTGGGTGTGTGTGTGTGTGTGTGTGTGTGTGTGATATACACACGTATATATATATATATATATATATATATATATATATATATATATATATATATATATATATATATATATATACGTGTAAATCGGTGGGCGATTGCATCTCTTAGGAGATCCAAGTAAAGGAGATCCAAGTAAAGGTTGCTCTATACAATTCTTAGCCGCTGACAATGCTTGTGTTACTGGCCAGCAGAACTGACCACACTCAGACTGTTCCATATTTTTTTTCATCTCCCCTGAATCCTTAGATCCTCAAGCATAGGCTCAAAGATTGTCCTCTACATTTTATACTGTGTGTGCGTAATGTTTTTAGTTTTTTTTCAACTTTTTAGCTTTCCACACTTTCGTTTTATTTTATTCTACTACCTTCAGCTGGCTGCTTGCGGGGTGCTGTTGGATTCTTCTTTGAACCCTTGGTGGTGAGTACACCACAGAATTAAGGACTGTGGTGTGTCTCTATTTTGACGCCAAGATCTCAGACGCATACAGCCGTGTCTCCTTAATGCGTTCCGATCCAGCAAAGGAAAACCTGACAGCAGGCGTTATATATAGATTTGTCGCCGAGAGAGATTGCGATGGTACTCCTATGCACCTATAGATTTGTCGCCGGGAGAGATTGCGATGGTTCCCTCATGCACCTAGAGAATTTTCATTTTTATAATATACATGTTTTTTTAAAAAAAAAGGTTTCGAATTTTTGCCAAATCATTACTTATAATGATAAAAGAATTGTTAACCTACACTTGTTATCCCCGCAAATGAATTGTTTATATATATATGTGTGTGTGTGTGTGTGCGCTGTCTATTTCTCTATCTCACAATATTCTCCCTCTCGCGCGCGGGCGCATCGTAAGCTATTACTGCTTACAAAGAAGCACTGAACATTTTCACAATTGCTGGGACTCGGTCAGATGCTGTGGACTGATTGAAACGGTCTAGTAGTAACAGGTGCCCAGTGCATGTGTGTCTAAACTGCGAACTGTCAATCTATGTACTTCACATGTATACATATTTGTGTCAGTTGATGTGCTTATAGATGCCAACTTTAAACTGGTTTTTCATGTATATGAGCATTTTCTTTGTCCTTTTTTGGTGACGTTTTCCCTCTGTTTCTTTACAATTGAGAACATATCTCTGGCTTTTGATAATTTCATATTATTTGTTGTTGTTTCTCCTCTTTTTATTTTTGTTGTTCTTCTTCTTTTTCGTCGTCGTCATAATAGTAGTAGTAGAAAAACGGTGGCGGTGGTATAGGTGGTGTGATAGTGGCATAATCACGTATATGTGTAAACCGATATTCCAAATGTTTTTATATATTAGAGACACATTTAGAAACGTAAACGAACACACTAAACCAAACAGCAGACCATTACGTTCTGC